>VACF01002050.1:0-109946 GCA_006891605.1 Pleurozium schreberi
CCCCTTAAGGACCATCGTGTTTAGAGGCCCGAAACTGCTTCAAGATACTCATTCCCAACGCCAGGTCAAAATCTTTGCCAATATGAATTTTTTGATAAATTCAATTCGAGGATCCTTTGGTTAACTTCACCGATTGCAAGTTCAATGTGCCTAAACTTCAAAATGTAGACTTTTCTAGCCCTTCCAAAAGATGAAGTTTTGTCTTTCAACTTTTTTAGAAAAAGACAAGTATTTCCTATGACTTGTGCATTTGGTCAACATGTTGTAAAATGGGTTGAGAACATGTGAAAAAAAATTAAACTAAAAAAACTTTCACATTCATTTTTAAAGAAATTGTAAAATGGAAGGTGTTTGTTAATGAAAGATAAAACTAATATGCTAATAACTTTTGGAAGAGATTGAGAACTATTAATCCTAACAATGAAAATATTCTAGTAAGCAATTGATGTTCTTTTCATTCATTTGTTTTTGAAAATTTTCAAAATTGAGAGCAAAAGACTTTATTGTCCGCAAAATAAAACTCTTCATAACTTTTACCTCATTAATTGGAATTGAATGGTTCAATTTTTTTTGAGTAGGTATCAATCTATACAATTTAAAAATTATTTCATTGGTGCCCAATTTGACATTGAAATTGAAAAAATCCTTTTAACTTTTGCAATATTTATTAGAATGACATGAAACAAAGCTTCACATGTAGATTATGATGAGTAGCATCCATCCTAAAAAATTCATGCAGAAATTCCAAATTATGAAGCCAATAGAGCCTGCCCAAGTTCTCAAAAAACCCAAAGTGGGTTCATTGGTACTTTTAGGGGTTAAATAACGTAAGCAAAGTTTATTTTCACTCAGAATCAGATGGAATAAGCAAAGTTTTATCTCACTCAGAATCGGATGGAATGAACTGTTGTGACACCCTGAATTGAACATTCGAAGTCTATCATCTATCACCTTMGTCACTGCATGAGGCACTAAAGATTTCATATGAGCTTGTAGCATGTACCCCAGAATTTACAAGTCGAGCATTTCAAGAKTAGTTTGTAAGGAGCACACCAATGTTAATGCTCCACTACACAAGAGAACCGTCACATTAAAATAATCAAATCCTTCCACACGAGATTATGTCAACCAGTGCCAAGTGGCTGAAGGCCCCTCAGTCCCTCACATTTCAGGTAMACGTCCTGCCACGTAAAGACATGCTCAAAATGCATARACTAAAAGAACGACTTCCAGAGCGTGACTGTAAGCTTCTCTGACMCTCAAACCTTCTCGAACTGCTACCCYACCTGGGGAACAAAAGAGCATGTCCACATGCGTTCAGAGCTTGTGGGASTCATACAATTAGACGTTGCAGGACATGACAGATTCTCGGAATTTAGAGGATGTGCAATTAGAGAGGTTTGACTGTACTTTGGTRATTGAACAAAGTTTGATTTGTGCCAAAAACACAGGAAAAGATAATGAAAGTATAAGTAGGSACCCTCATTATCTGAGCTAATATGCAAGGCTGCAGTCTCTCAACAGCAGGAACCAGCTTCACTTCCGACCATAACGTTCATGGGATCAAAACAGAGACCTACTTCATACAAACTCTAGTATCAAAATCCAAGGTTGAGGTTCGAGTCGGRATGAGGAAATTTCTGGAAGAATAATAAAAACTAGCATTCTAATGTCAAAACTCAGCGTTTATTAGTCAAAGAATTTCTAGGGTATGTGGTCCAAAATAAAGGCTTCAAGCCCCGTTRCATCARGTAAAATGGTAGAAATAAATGGCCACCCAGAAATTTGTCTTCAACCAAATTTTCAGCGGCCTCTGTACGAAGTGTAGTGGCATACCAGCAGGTGATGCACTTGCTCAGCATGCAGATCACTTGGTAACAGGTTCGTGGTTGTGTTCATGCAAGCTTCTCGAGATGGCTCCTATGGTATTGGGTGTAGTCCGGCAGCATCCACCTATAAGCTGAGCTCCTGCTTTTCGCCACTCATGTACATATGAAACGAAATCGGTATCGGTGATTCCGGTAGACTCCTACAAATAGTGATGAAAATGAACACAACGGAACTATTAGATGTCTGAAACGTTGAGGTTAAGTACAACAAACGAATTTCAAGGACAAAGCCATGAAAATTTAGTCACATAGTAATTTCAATGATTTGGATCAGGACAGAAATAGCCATTAAAAATTTCTAATGTTGAAGTTCAGCTGAACAATTACACAGAAAACAACCTTCTACAAACAAGATTCAAAGTCTGATGACCACGCTTCAATACCATTCAGTGTCCATCTGAACAATTGTTTGAACTACTAAATAAGTGAAGGTTAAAATACCAAAAAAGAGGTCTGTTTTCAACACTGCATTCGAAAACAACACCCTTTTTCGGTGCGGTTATCAGCCTTTTTGTCAAAATCCAGTGGACCAAATCTGAACTTTGCGACTGCTGCAGATAGTAGGCATCTATTCACTTAGATAAGCATTTCATCATAAATATCAGGGAACAAAGAACTTCAAACTAGAGAACCGGTCACCGAAGTTGGACTGAAACAAGTATTCAATGACCTAGGCCGTTGAACAATAAAGGGGAGACTTACTACCCACTGCTTAAGGACAGGATCATAGTGCTCTCCACTATTCGGATAGACCACTATGGGCTTCGTTGTCACCTGCATARATACCACCAATTAGTAGTGGTAGATCATTGCAAGTAGATAATTCATTGCAAGTGCCGCACATGAATATGAATATTTGCTAAATTGACAATATACCCTTAGATTTAATAAAAAAGGCTGCAACAATAACCGTCGCGTCTTCGCCGACCAGAACTTCCACTAAAGAGCATGAAACGAGGCCGAGCGCGGCTCAAAAGGATGAAGTAGAAGAGGGGAGTTGGATGGAGCGCAATGAGCTTGGCGTTCTGGCGAAAATTAATGTCCTTGCTCCTCAACGTGGCTGTGATGTAGTGCTCAGAAGTGCCCAAACTCTCACGCATGAAACGCAAAGTAATACTACTAACAAGTTACGAAGTTTGGTTAGAGAACATACGAGAGAACGCCCTCTTGAATCGCCCGCTGAAGAAAGTCTCGGTTGATGACTGGGTTGAGGTCCGGGAGATGCTGACGTGGATACTCTATTCCTGTGCATTTGCTGAGGTGGTACGATGTCACGAGGAGTCAAAGAGAAAAGAGAAAGGGCCGGCGTGAAGCATCGCAGTATCAAGATGATCTAACACTTGAGCATTTTCAGCATAACTTATCTGCGGCACGGGGAAGGTTGAGGAAAAAATTTCTCCCTGTGGAGGAATAGGTTTAAGAAGAATTCTATAATTTTAAAAAAAAATCCTCAAAAACAAAATTAACATGAATTTGTTTTTGCAAAGATTGTGTTTGTTCCATTCTAGATATGTGGATAAATCTATTTCCAACCATAAAATGGTTACAAAATCAAAGTAAGGCTTTCAATGTACACATTTTGATCATTGTATGCTTTAATGTACACCTATTAGACATTTTTGTTGCTCTTGCAGGTTCTATGATACGTGAGTTGTTACTTACACTTCATCTAATTGGAAATTGAGCGGCCTAAGCTACAAAAATGAAATCTTGATCGGAAATGGGTGATCTCCTTTAGAACATAACGTTAAAAGTATTTTAGGCATATTCTTTCCTTTGCAAAGGCATTTTAAGTTAGCACAATTTGGCCCTAGAATGTACTTGCACATTCTGCATTTCAAGGTTGATTTTTCCAATTTAAAATTCCATGCATGTATGGCATACATGCACAAATGCATATACAATTAGTATATACTTGAAGTGATTTTAACACTAGGAAACRGGCTACTTATGCGCAGTCTTAAGTTTCGTCCATAATCGCTTATAGGATAGAATCTGTTGTACACAACCCATCCCCTAGTACAATTATTTATTAACTAATGCCCCAAGTCTTTGCAATCTACTCACTCTTCCTAATCTCTAAGAGAATATGATTTAGGCTCATTATGAATGTTACGAACCTCTTTACTCTTTACTACTTTACAAGTGATAATGTGGAATTAATTCATTCCSAGTTGGAGAAGTTATACCATACCCAATGCATCAAAATTTAGCACTCCTTGCCAAATAACTAATTAAAGTTGGAAATTGTGATTTAGCAAAATGATTAAAAAAATAGAAAGATTTGTTCTTTTTTCATATAATAAAGTTTTTTTGGAAAAGAAAAATTCCAAAAGGTCTTGAAATGTATTTTTAGAATTCTTTTTTGCCAGCCTTAACCACCGGGTACAATTTT
The DNA here is from genome assembly GCA_006891605.1 of Pleurozium schreberi. Classification (NCBI taxonomy): domain Eukaryota; kingdom Viridiplantae; phylum Streptophyta; class Bryopsida; order Hypnales; family Hylocomiaceae; genus Pleurozium; species Pleurozium schreberi. The sequence goes on from VACF01002050.1 coordinate 4,285, forward strand.
ACATACAATAGGTGACATTAGAGAAATCAATGGATTTGAAAACCAAATGCAAAATTTATAATGTTGAATAAGGTTTTGGAATCAATGAATTGCAAATATACAATCATTGTGCAATTACCAAGAAGCTATTTTATAAGTAGTTGTAATTTCCAAAGAATTCCAAATATAATATGTCTTTTTTATTCAAAATTATAAGGCATTATTTTTTTTCTATATGTATATAACTTATATATACCAAATTTAGTAACAACTAACGAAGTTTATAACTTTTCTTGAAGCTTTCTAAATGATTTATTTCAATTCCTATATATGCATTCTCGTTTACAAATAGTACAATCATCTTGCAGATGCAATTGCTAATTACAAAAATAATTATTTCATAGTACAATGTAAGAATGTCTTTGTCACTCTTTATATTCTGTAATTTAGATTTGCAATATTTTCATTGCATAAGCAAAATTTATACTTTTAACTCCTATTATTAAAATTCTTTACGCAAATTTGACTTGCGTATGTTGTTTTTGACACAATCAAACTTTTTTTCAATTCAAATATTAAAAATTATGAGCATAAACATTGGATATTACAAATATCTTTATAGGCATCAACTTCAAAATTTTATCAAATTCTAAATACTTTATATCCATGAGATTTTAAAGGTTATGAAAAGCATTTTTTCTTTTTTTGTCTGAGGGAGTAAAAATTATGCCATCCTAAGCATGAATTTCAACTTTCTAAGTATCAAAAGAAATCCACAAAAACTTGAAATAAAAAAATTAATTTTTTTGTGGTAGATTATACTTTGTTTACATGAAAAGCTTTAATTTGTTCTATTTGAATTAGTGATGTGGAAGTTAYRAGCTTCTTGTTTTGKGRGCAATTATAACAAGTTCTTGARAAAATAATGTAATAAATAATTTGTTTTAAAAATCAATTTTCACAAATTTTAAAGAACAAAACCCCCACAAGATTTAACATGCTTGCCAAAACGATCTTAATGTTGAAATTAGTGTGTTTYGATTCCATCTTATAGCTTCTAAAGATTCCACCTCATATAATAGATTTTGTTTTTGATTTTGATTTCAATGTGGGGATTAGTGCATGTAGAATATAGAATTGTAAGGCATTATGCATTTTTTTCCTAGTATTAATTYTATTCTTATAAGAGTTTGTTCYATTAGAGTTTTTGGTATCTAATTTTYATTCTAGACTATWATATTTAGATTTTTGCTTCTTYTTAAATTTTGTTTAGMCTTTATAYGTTTGGTAGCTACAAARATAGTTTTTGGATAAAAGTTTTTTTGTTAAGGTAAAATATGTGAGACATAATTAAAAGATTTTAATTTATCTTGGTTTTGGAACTCAACTTGCTAGATTATAAGAATATTACTATAAAAAGGTATGATTTTTTAGGTGGTGTAGTACCATCTTCTAATAAATGACCTTCTCAGCAACACCGTCTACATCTATTAAGGGGATTATAATGTATATATTGGATTCTTGGATTAGACAATCATTAGCATAATGTCCTAATTCTCCGCACCTATGATTTACCACATGTTTTTTTTCTTTTTAGGTGGTCTATAACAATGTGTAATTGGATTGGTTGGCGGTGTCGTATTGTAATTGCATGCAATTTGTAAAAAACATATGTTCACATAATTATGAATAGGTTTGATTATAATATTAAAGTACAAAAGACGATATCATGTGAAGCGGCTTCAAGGTGATGCCTTCTTAGTAACATTATAAAGAAGAGTGAATCACCCAAAATCTTCATCAATTTAATGTAGTCCTTCTTTATTTTTTTTATTTTAGATTTAGTTTGTCAAATTGGAGTGGYTTTTTTGAGTTTGTAGATGAAGATATTTAATCAGATCTACAATTTGATTTTCTTTTATCTCAACTGTTGGATCAACCTCTTCTAACATTGAGACTCGCTCCACCGCATGAACGTTCATAAGAAGAAGCGGGGCCTGCTTGACTACCAAAGCAACCTTGTGCCGTATAGCGATGACACAAAAACCTTCAGTGGGATGCTTGAACATTAATAATATTATTGCAAATTGGATGTGTTGAGTCTAATAGTCCAAATGTGACATTCGAAGGGAGTTTTGAAAGGCTAAATGAAAACCAATATTACTGCATGATGAGGTCCATCTAGAGAAGTCATGATCATTAATGTTRGTTAGARGGGCCGGTCAATCCTCTAATCAAAGCAGATTATGTAGATTATGAGGYAACCACTACTAGAAGCATTCCCAAGTTCTTACAAATGRAYTRATAGAGTGATAYATATTTCCTTGAATCATTTCTTTTTACCTCTAATAGACATAAGATAATTTMTGGTTGTTTTGGTTTTGTGCTTAGAAGTATTTTCGAAAGTTATTTGATGTGTTTRGAGTTGAAAGAAATAATAGTATARATAGTTTAGAATAAAGAAGGTTGTGGATGGACAAAGGGGGTAGATAAGCTCTTAGGRTGGTCAAAGATARTGACYGATTAAATTAAAAGTGCCCATGAGGGCTATAGTAGGGACTAATGTAGCCTTTGAAAGTAGATAAGAGGTTGGGTTCTTCTTCTCCCCCTTCATAGTATGTTTTGAGAAATATTGTGCGTTGAAAAAAAGATAGACTCTTGTGTGAGGTTTGGATTCCAATGAAAATTTGTATAGATATTCAATTTTTTTTTGTGATTCCAAAAATGTATGACGCGCTTCATTCAGAGTTGAATTGCTAAAGTCATGCTTGAAAGAGTAATGAAGGGTTAGTTGCCAACTATATTCGAGGGCAATGGTTTTGAGGGTTTGTATAAGTTTGATGTAGTGTATTTAGATTTGATATTTGGTGGTTTTGTGTATCAAGTTAGTSGCTTTCTATTAAGCTATAGAACTTTTASTTCGGARTTGTGATTGAAATGCTATGGCTATGAGAGCAAGAGGGTGAAAAATTGTCATTTGAACCTAAGACTTTGAAGGTGTTTTAAMTTTGACAAAGCATCTAGAACAAGGTTTTTAGTTTTTGGAGATGAGTTTTGGAGAGGATGTATATGATGTTATCAACTTTTCAAAAAGTTATTACACAAAGCATTTGGAGATTCTTTGAGATCGAGGCGTTATCCGAAGTGAAAACATGCACAACTGTGTTTGCAAGTGGAGGTGTAATCTTCAACATGCTATGAAATTCGAGCAATCATTCTTCTATTTTTGATAATTTGAGGATTTTCAACATATTTTAATAGATTTAAAAAAAATTAAGGCACATCAAATTTGGAATTTTAATGCAAATTTGGTGCTAATTCAAGTTTGATTGTATTTCCAAGACAATTTTGAAAGAGTTTGTGGTTTGATACATGGCCTATAAGGTCTAATATATGGTTTTGTTATATTTATATTTGGCATATATATATATATCTTTTACATATTGATACATTGTATTTGTATGATATTTATACATTCATGACAAATATGAATACATGAATATTCTATTGCTACATACTGTACAAATATTGATACAAGGCGTATATATATGATACATATGGAGGTACACATGCATGCATTCAAAGATTTGTGTGCTTTATTTTATATGACACTTCACAAACGCTCCTTTTGTTCTATTTTGAAATGGTATATTTTGTCAATTTTACTTTGGCATCTCTTCACATCTTAGGTTGAATCTAATTAGATTGAAGCCCAAAACCCCAAGTGTTCCAAAGCAAAGACCTTTCATCCTGACAACGGAAAGTTGATGTGGAAGATGCACGCCCAACAACATATGGCCACTAGTTGTTATATTTTGTCTATGTCTGCCAATCCATAAGCTAACAATGCGCGATCAATGCGGTGGGTGCATAGAATTCGAGAAGYCATTGCATCCACACTCCAACAAGTGGAGTACCAAATGCACATACGAAGCATGGATGTTCTAGACCAAATGCGCACCGATTATAGTGTGTAATTATAGTCACACAACTGACACAAGTGGTGGCACAAATATTTTTTTCTTCGCTATGGATAGTTGGCTAAACAATTTGTGGATGTTGTTAAAGCATGGTAGGGTCACACGGAGGAAGAAGGTGTACCGCAAATGACTATCTTATCACATGGACATAGCAGAGAGCTTGATTGTCCCTTAGCTAGACAAACCATCCATACACAAGGTGGAATGCTTTCCCCATCCTAGGGCAATCCACTATAGCAGTAGGAGGCCTCGCCTAGATGCCTATGGCAACATCACAGGGAGCTTATTCAAGTCTTCTCTGATGCTCACAGGGAATCGGTGAGTTTCTTCTGTGAGCTTCAACGCGGGTTACCTTTTTTTTCTCCAGCCTTCCCGAACCGCAGCTTCTCTTCCCAAGATGAGAAAAAGCAAAACTGTTGACAAGGGAGAAGGCCTAGGGAAAAGAGTCTTACAAAAGTCTTACAAAAATCTTACAACTTGTTGACAAGAGAGAAGGCCTAGGGAAGAAAATCTTACAAAAGTCTTACAAAAGTCTTACAACTTATTGACAAGGGAGAAGACCTAGGGAAAAGAGTTTTACAAAAGTCTTACAATTTGTTGGCAAGAGAGAAAAGTTCTTACAACTTGTTGAAAAGAAAGACGTGATGTGTAATGACAAGATGAAGATCAACAACCAAAGGACAAGAAGAAGATCAACACCAAAGGACAAGATGAAGCTCAAGAGTCAAGAAGCTATAAATTGGAGTCTTAAAGTCAAACAACTTACAACTTATTCCAACCACTTCCAACTTATTATTCAATACTTGCATTTTTACTTAGTACCTTCGTGTTCCATGCTTCCATCTCTCTTTCTCTCTTGAAGGCAATGAGTTAGTTAATAAAAAATAGTGAGAGTTGAGTATGTGTTCAACATAGTCATAATTCTTCCATCTGTAGGAGGTTAGACACCTTAGAATTGACTATTTTACTATTGATAAAAAGACGGTCCGCTTGAAAGGCAATTTGTTATATTTTATCTTGATTATTGTTTTTTAACTCTTTAGTCTTTCTCTTGTATGTTAAGATTGCACATATGAAAACTTCATAAGGAACTTGTATGTTAATCTAACTTGAACTTCTAAATTAGTTAGGGGGAGAATTTGGGTTGACAGCAGCACACATTAACATCATTCAATTATTTCCAATTGATAAATTTTTATACACAATTCCTAATTAATCTCAATTGATCTCACATTCATCCTTTACAAACTTCTCCAATTGATAATTTCACAAACCAGCATACACACAGAATTCCAATCGGCCTCACACATTCACAAATTCACACACTACTCATAAAATCAAACACACATTTTCCATATAAACCCAATTGCAAACATTCCATTCCATTAATCACTTAAAACAAATACAAAAACTTCAATTGTTTTACTTCCGGCTATTGGAAGGAGTGCCTACTTCACCGAGGTCAACTGAAAACCAATTGAGACACAAGGAATATAAGAAGCCAAAGCTTCCAACCGAAACATAACTATCAACCGCTGTCCTGTTGTAAATTTGTTCATAATATAAAAACATATTATAATATGTATTGTTGAGTAGCTTCATGGTGACATTGTTTTGTTGAATAACTTCAAGATGACGTTTCATGGAGATACATGCCATCTATTTAAAAGGACGGCTTTGCTTTAGAGTTTCATTGAAGTCCAYTAGTGATATTTGTTTTCCACTTTATAGTCAGAATATCGAACTGTAGGTTTTTTTAGAGTCCCAAGACAAAGAAGAAGAATTGCAGCCTGGATTTGAATTTTCATTGTCACAACTACCKGATCAACCTCTTCTGCCGCTAAATCTTGCGCCGCCGCATGAGCRTCCACAAGAAGAAGCTGGGCCTTCTTAACCGCCAAACCAACCTCGTGTGGAGCGGCGATGGCAYGGGAATCTTCAACGTGACGCTTGGGCACTGGTGATTTTGTTGCAGGTTGGATGTGTTGAGCCCGGCAGCCGAGATGTGACATTTGAAGGATGTTTTGAAGGTTTCAATGTCGATCAGTATTACTGCATGATGAAACCTATTGAAGGAAGTAGTGGTCACCATCGTTGGTTAGAGAAGCTAGTAAATCCTTTAATGAAGGCAAGTCGTGTTAATTACATCGCTGCGACTATCAAATGCATTCTCCAGTTCTTGCAGATGGAGTAAAATTAGCCTTGGAATTCAATTTTTTTACCTTTAGTAGGCATTGGTTTAATGTTAGTACTTCAATCCATATTTGAAGTATTTTGTTGAAATTATTTCGTTTGATTATAGTTGCAGAAGGAAAGAATGGAAATAGTTTAAACTTTGAAGTGATTTTCCTTCTAAGTTAAAGATAAAGATATAGATGTGGGGCCTAATATGAAGGCCATTACGTGTAAGTTGACTTTAGGAGGGAGATAAAGGCTGATGTATACTTGTTTAGGTGGGGTAAAAGGTGTTGAAAAAGGGGAGGAAAAGATGAACACTATTCATCTTCTCTCCCAATGTTATTTTGGGGAACCCAAATGTTTGAAGACCCATTGTGTTGTGAGTTTAGAGAATTATGAAATGAAATTCAGAGATGTTGTGTATCATGGTAGAACAATGTCACATCTTTTTCAAAACTTTGGAGGTTGCACTACCTGTATGGCTTCAATTTGTCTCTTGATTTAGTCTACGATGCCATGCACATATTGCCACTCAACCTATTCAAAACCTTTGTGGAGCACTTGGTACAAAAAGGTTTAGCTGCAGAGCTTGATATTGCACTAAGAGAAATTACAACGTTAAAGCCCAAACAACTTGGAGCTAGATGGCCAACAAATATTGAAAATAGACTTTCTTATTAGAAAGTTGAAGAGTACCAACTATTCATCATGTGGTGTCTTCCATATTGCATTGACAAGATACTTATTTTAAAAACAGACAGGTTGTATAGAATAGCAAAAGTCCTCCTTGAAATTGGAAGACTCTTTTATTCACATACACGAATATATGATTGAACTAAGGAGTCCATTGCTACTGCACGAGATTTACTATCCACATGGCGCATTGAATGGAAAGAACATGTAGGCCCAAGTGGTTCCATTCTACATCATGCTGCAGGTTAATGTTCATAAATTTCAAAAAATAAAATAAAATGCTCATGAACATAATTAGTCCAATGAATAGTTCGTTTATTTTTCTTTTAACCATTGAAACTTGTTAAATTTTGCTCATCATCACAGTTCACCTAATACATGGTGGAAGTGGAATTTGTTGTGTATAGTACAAGAAATGGAGAAATGTTAGACAATATTGTCAGACACGACTCCCACGACTTGTATTGATGTTATCGTTTTGAGAGAAGTGTATCATCATATAAAAATATAAAAACAAATCAAAAATTCAGTGAAATAACCTACTGCAAATATGAATCACGTATTGCATATAGAGCTTCAAGAGAGCGTATTGCAAAAGACAATGACAATTTATATCCACCATAAAGAGCTGTGTTTGAAATCCACAAACAATTATTGACATCAAATTTCTGTCCAGGATATGGAATATAGGGTTGTCCATGTCCAACGTCCCGGGGGAAATTGCGTCCCAAAATCAGACGTCCAGACGTCCGAATCCGCGGGACGCTCATATCTGACGGACGGAATGCGGATAGGCAGACGGGGATGGGCGGACGAACATGCGGACGCGAACATGCGGACGCGGATAGGCAAACGCAGATAGGCAAACGCGAAAGGCAGAGGCGAATAGACGGACGGAGTTGCAAAATTCAAAAATCAATGTCCGCGAGTCCGTTCGCCTGCATCTCCAACGGGCGGACGGCTTGTTCGAATGTGTCCGGGGGGTTGTGTCCGCGGACGCCAGACGTCCAAACGCGACTGCGGACGTTTGGACATCTGGACAACCCAGATGGAATAGGTACATCAACTCTTTTAATTTCATTTGTTTAAATCTTGTTTGAAGTGAAATAGTAGGTTTGTATTATTATTGGACTTTCTTGAATGCAAGAACATTCTTCAAATGGTATTTTATCGGTACAGTGAAACGATTTGATGTGGGAGTGTATGCAGCTTCTACTATTCATGTATGTGATGAATCCCATAGGAAGAGAATAATTGTAGCAAACTCAAGATTAGATGCGTTGAGATTGGAGAAGTTAGGGTCATTGTTGCCACCATGTCATTGCAAAGATGTAATTCAATCAAAAAGAGTCTTTGTCGTATGGAAAAAAGGTAATGATGTTCCAATGAGGAAGACCATTCGAGACTATTTGCGGAAATATTGGAGAGAAGAGGGTCTTTTCAGTCTTTTGAATGATAGTACATTAAGTCATTCTCACAATGACATTGAAAAAGTTTCATTTGTGATTTTCCGACACACTCAATATGAAGTAGGAGATAATGTTTTGGCAAGAAAAAACGGCACAGAATTTGATGACATCAACACATTGGATCACTGGTCTTACAAATTGAAGATCACAATGTTTTTCATCCACGAATTCATGGGACATCATAGGCTATTCTTTCATGGTAGATTCTACAAGCAGGTAATTCAATGACAATCACAATCTAAAACTGTTGATTATTAATAATGCTTTCATTTTATTTTTTATTTTTTAAGACTCACATCTATGAGACTGAAACTATACATCACTATTTTATAAGACAAGTTCTTAAAGTTAAATGTTGTAATTGCAGATAACAAAATCCAACGACAATGCAACAATTGAGTTATCTGATTTTTCTTCAATGTGCCTCTTAGAGAGTGGGCCAAAGTTCTACACTAGAGATGATTGCTGACCTATCCACTTGATTCTACACAAATTTATAGAGCAACCCAACCTTCACACGACAAACACTATTGTTGCATTTGAAATAAGTGATTTGAACGTTCGGACTCAATTGGTTCAATTGGGAGGTATTGGATATTGCCCACCATGGCCTCAAGTGCACAACATTATGTACTGTAGACGTAACTTGGCAACACCATATAAAGTTGATATTTGAGTAGTTAGAGGAATTATTTTGCCACAACACTTACAAGATGATGGAAGCAGTGAGATGGGAGCTCACAATGGTGATGATCGTTACTGTGGGAAGGTATTGATGAATAAACTCATTCCAACTACAAATACAGAGAAGTGAATACAAAGCTAGTAATACAAATAGTTTCCAGTGCTCATGGTCTTTCCTTGTGGGCCATGTACTTCACAGTGGTGTTGCAATACATCACACCCATGGACAACCTACACTTTGGCAAGGGATTGTATTTTACAACACTTATAAACAAGGGATACTCCGGTATTAGAAACTTCTATTTTAACTTCTACTACACTAAATTCAATAAATCTCAATATAATGAAATTATTATTTTATATATTTGCTCTTGACTTTATCATGTACTTTAAACTATATTTTTACATATATTTTGCAAATTTTTAAATATTACATTTGAAACATGGTAGTATTATTTAATTTTTATTTCAAATGAAAATGAATTCTTAAAATAAAAAATATATCAATCATTGTCACTAAGATACAATGATTGTAATAGAAAATCACCTCATGTTCTTTAAAAACAAAAATCAATATTTCTGGTCTTACTTTTAAAATTGAATTATTATTTGAAATTATATTTGGAAATGTAACTATGTAAGAAGATAAATAAATTTATAAAATTTGTTTACATTAAAATCACAATGTTTTTATTTTTAATGTAGTCATAAGTCCTAACTTATGATCATAATAATTTAATTCCTTTGTTAGAATTTGTGAATGCATAAAAATTAATTAATGAATGGAGATGAATGAAAATGAATGGAGATGAATGAAGATGAATGGAGATGAATGGAGATCAATGGAGATGAATGGAGATGAATGGAGTTGGATGAAATTTTTTATATTTGGATTTTTTGGATGAAATATATGTGTTGTTGGATAAAAAAAGGTTTGAAAGATTGATGAATGAGATTATAAAATAGCTTTATAGCCTAAAGGACAATTATAAAGTTATTTAAGTATTCAAGTTCTAAAGTTTTGGGTGTTTTTTGGAAAACTAGGGATCTCTGTTTACATAATGTTATAACATTATTTCAAGGGAGGTACCATTTCTAATCAAAAATTATAATTACTTTTAAGTATTATAATTGAGATTCACCAAATTTATTTCTATGCTAATTCCAACATTTATTACATTATATAATACCAACATTTGTTTACTACTAATTTTATTTTAAATAAAACTAATTTAAAAAAAATAGAATGTTGCTAATTGCAAAAAATGGTTTTATCATTAGGGGAGATTTGACCTCTTTAGGAGACTGTGAGTTTTCGACAGTTGGAGAATTCACTGCAGCACTGTAGTGTTGTTTTGGTAGTAGAGCTGATGTGGTTGGGCGACGACCATGTCTTTAAACTTTTTTTTTCCCCTTCTCTTTTCTTATATTTCAGAGGCAATTTTTTTTTTTTTTAAATTTAAATTTTTTTAAATTTTGAGTCAAACGGCAACCTTGCTGTTGTTGGAACATAATCAAGAATAGGCAGAAACAGTCTCTTAGAATGGCCAATTCTCTTGTAATGCTACAAATATTTCTAATAATTTACATCTAAATGGAAGAAGTCTTTTAAAATGGGGGACTCTCTTTTAGAACAAAGATGACGTTTATCACCACACTTAGGATCACAAGAATGCAAAATAACTTGAGAATATCATAAGGTGCAAGAATGTAGTGGCCCTTTTAGTCTCACTACATCATATTAAAAAACCAAGTAACATCAATAGTGTTTAGAACAAGATCAATTTGACCCAATACCACATATGGGAGAAGAATGATCATTGCCTTCACTACTATCACTGCCTTCACTACTATCACTGCATATAAGTTCTGGTGTCTCAACCTCAGCCTCAAGGTCTAAAAATTTTCTAACAACAACATTGTATGAAGGATGTTTGACGATATAAATGGGTGATGGAGCCTCTGCCATAGCTGTCGCTAGAGTCTCAATGTAACACGGCAAACCCTAGGCACTAGGAGAAGGTGAGAGCACAAGATGCCAAAGAGGATTGCCTCTACAAAATGCAATGAAAAAACAATTAGAAGGTTCAAGAAAATTTTGAGATATCAAACAATAGAAGAAAATGAAGACATGCATGAAAACAACAATCAACTTACTTACAACAACGTCTCTTTCGGGGCCTTGCAGAAGGCCTCACAATGTCTTCATCATCAGAATCATGTACCACTACGCATATAGGGCGCTTGACTTGATCATTGGCAGTGGAAGAAGGAAGAATGTTCAAAGGTTGGAGAAGAGCTTTATAAATCTCAGTATTGCTCTCTAAGGCCACTAAATGACGTCCAATGTTGCGGCATGCATGAATAGAGGCCCCTGTTCATTCAATAGAATGTCATTAGTTATAATTTGCAACAAATATGTGACACACAATTTAAAATAAAGATGGTTGAAAAAATGATAGCTAATGGAACATATCTATAGATGCATAACAATCTAGCACCACATCGCTAGGTTTTGAAAATGCCTCAATCAATAGTTGCACAAATAAAGGATCCTTCTCACGAGCACCTCTCCATGGAACTGTACCATTCATGAGTTGAGTCTGTGAAGAGGTGAAGTTGTGGAGAAGGTCAATTTCTTCCAGGGTTGTGCCTGCATTGCTAAGTTGTTGGTTCACATAAATAGAGAACTTAGACACCACCGATGTTTCTTCCCATTTGCTTCATACAAAAAGAAGGATTCAAAAGAGCTGCAACTGCTAAGAAGAACAAGTTTCACAATTAATACTTGATAAACACAATGTTGTAAGAAATAGGTTCAAACATTTAAAACTAAACATTAGGGAAATTTCAATAAAACTTATCCAACGTTTGGATTTCTTGTAACTGGAAAGCTTTAGCTCGTTTACGCCTGTCCATGAATCAAGTAGACGAAAACCATATGCATCAGCACGCTCAAGTGTAAATCCCTTTACCTTGCTATTCTCTGGATGGAACAACAAAATTGCTCTATCAAATTGAATGTGCTCTAAAGCAAACTCAAAGATGGATTCAATAACCTCTTCTTCATTTAAAATGTTCCATGCAAGGATATGAGATGGTGAAACTGAGGTGTTGGGGACCGGTAATCCATCGGGGATATTTTCAATAATTAAGTTAAAGTATGGAGCAGGCTTCTAATTGCCTCCAAGAGTTCGCACCCGCTCCCTCCCAACTTAAACATAAAAAATACACAATTGTAGTTGTATGAATGAATTGCAATGTCATGTTTATAACTTGTAAAATAAGTAGAAAGAATTTCAATAAGACTAGGGAGCATGAATCTTACTTTTTTTGCAAAATCAAGCATTTCATTCCATGATGGTGCATTGTACCCTGTCTTCTCCTTGATGCTGAGTATTGCAGAAATCAATGATGGTAGAATTAAAGCTTGAGGCTCAATTCCATGTCTATCAGGTTGAATTGTCAATTTAACAATGTATTCTGATGAAGCAAAGGCATCTGTTGTAATAGACATGAGAGTTGGAGGGCAATGAGATTGAGCTGTGTCAATCACCTCTACTGTACTACGAGGCACATGAGGAGGAGATGCAACAATAAATGCAGGCATAGATGAAGAGGGGGTGTCATCCTTGGTGGCATTGTTATTCTTTATTTTCTTTGTAATCTTCTTCTCCCTTGGCTTGCGCCCCTTCTTTGCTGGTACAATCTCCTCAGGCTCTTCTTCTTCATCTAAAGACTCCTGTTGTGTGACTGATTTGGGATGGTCTTTGGCTGCTTCTTTCTCAGGTCTTTCATGAGCAGGGGCAAAAGTCCTTGGACACTCTAAGTACCAAGGACAAGCTTGGACTTCTTGGATAGAATACCCCTGCTGTTGAGTCAAGGTGAACATACAACTCTTCAAAGATGTGTCAAGCCATTCTTTGAAAAGTTTGGGCGTGGATCTCCTCTCAATCCTACCTTTTTGAACAAMTCTCACTTGAAATATTTGCATTCATAGAGTAAATGAAATCATTGCAATGATGAAGATGCAAGTGAAATTATTTTATAAATTTGTAAAGGAAGTAAGAAATTCAAATTTATACAAATGAATGAAATTGAAGTAAAAAGTCTACCTATATAGAAGCCTTTTTGTTGCAACATCTGTATCCTCTTGCTCTTTGAAAGGAGTGGACCTTGAATATGAAAAATCATTTTTGAAGGGCCACCCAAAACCATGACCCCATAATACAATACGCCATGTCTCCATATAATCTCCAATTATATCCAATTCATCATCGGCACTCCATTGAACCACAATATTTTCAGATTTGATAATACTTGTGAATTCTGCTTTTGTTGCCTCTTCCAACTACAAACAACAAATAACTCCAACAAAGTAAATATAACATTATTCAAGTAAAACATATGATGATACAACAATGGGAGAAGAATGCAAATAAAAGCTTATAAAAGAAGCTTATAAAAGAAAGTATTGATCATGTGAATGAAAGAGAAGGTTCATAATATACCTCAGCCCCCAAAACGGCTTTAGAGAGCCAAATCTCTAAGGTTAGTGTGTTGAAACAAAGCGCAGGAAATCTGAAGCCCTCCTTGGAAGTCTCACTAGAATTCCACCAACAAAGTCAACGAACCGTGTGGTGTGGCTTAACTACATATGTAGATATCCTCTGAAGTTTTTCCAATGACATCTCTGGCTTCTCATTGGCGCTGTAAATCCTGTAATGCAAGTAGATCTGCAATTTCAAAGATAAAAAATCATAGTGAAAACCAATACCAAAAGTAATCATGCAAATTATGCAATTCATTCATTTGCAAGCAATCAAAATTACATACCTTTTCCAAAAATCCAACGCCATTTTTGGGATTTGTGATGGCTGATTGCTTATCAAACTCTGTTCGAACCCTTTGATAGCTGCAGTGGCGGCTAGGATCATGGCATCATGTACTCCTCTTGGAGTTCGATCTTCAGGCTTGGTTTTCTCATGGTATGTTCGTACTGCAGCATCTGAAACAATAGCAATCTCTTGTTGCATATGAAAAATAAGAATGTTAAACCAATGTAGAACAAATTTAAGAAAATTTAGCAAATGAATGAAAAACTTTTGCAAACATAATACACTCACCCGATGAAAAAATTGTATGAAGACGTTTGATGTCAATGGATACCAAGCACCTGAGAGTTTCCTGTTCTCGCATTTTTTGTAATCCTCGTTGCTTAGAAGACCTTTAAATTCCTACATCTGTGATTTTGAAGATTTTGAATCCAAAATTTTTCTATGCATAGATTATAACCTTAGCTCTCACTTTAATTTTTTCCATATTTTTGGGACTCACAACTGATTTTACAGAAATCAGCAAACTTCTCTAAAAACTACGCGGGCAAGATTTGGTCCAAAAATCTACTAATTTTGAAGATTTCAGAGAAGATTCCAATATGCTGATTTCGTTTTTAGGTTGTAGAACGATCAAAAAAGCTCTGTTTTTTACATGCTATATATCATTGGAATCGTCTTCTCAAAATACACGAAATAATGTTTCGTTTTAAATGCACCCCACACAAAAAAAATTCATATAAATTCAATTGTTCACCTTCTAAATTTTTAATGACTCATCTTCTATCAAAAAAATAGATTAACTTACCAATTCTATGCTTTCAAGCAACATGATATCTGCAAGTGCACTTGATAGAAGCACACTGTCTTCAATTTCATCCACGCTTTCAAGCTCAGCAACCTTCGCTCCTTCTATACTTCGTATACTACTATCTCCACACTGAATATGTCTATCATCTTCATACAACAAGGTCTGAATAGTACTACGCATATCATCTCCATTAGCTTTCTGTAAACGTCAAAGCATCCTCAATTTCTCTAACTATTTTCTACTAGAAAACAAAAGACCTGCTTTACGTCTCTTCCTATAAAAATCCTTTGGCATCCCTGCAAAATGAAAACACTCGCATGAAACAAATTCTATTTCTCAATCTGGTATCAACTTTGCCATCTCGCCTATACATAGCACTCTCAAAGTCTGATGAATGCATTTTCATCAAATCAAATGGAAGGACATCTATTTATGACGACATCAACGATCACTAAGATCATTCCTTCTTCGCTCACCTACCTCATAATTATTCCTACATTCAAACTTATCATCCTTACAATAAGGGAGCCTCCATTTCCTAGCTTTTAATGTGCCTCCATCTTCTGCATGTGGCGCTATTTAAAATTTATAATGTAACTGAAGATTGTCTAATGGTAATTCAAATTCAAGAAATTAAGAATTCAATCGTTTGCCAAATTTGAAATCCTTTAATGTAAGCCTTTCCAAATTCAAATTTCAAATCACTAAAAGCCAATAGCCAAAAACGGCTACTTTCAAAATCAACTACTTCAAAGCTTCCTACCTCCTACTACAAATCAACAAACTTTTAAATGTTACCATGCAAGCAAAGACCATGACTAAAAGTTTGTAGACTGTATGCACATGCCAATATGGACATGGCATTTGTTCGTGGTGATGGGTCTAGCATTCCAATATCATTTCCTTGCAACGATGATGGTGTACCATGCGTATCTGCATTGATTCTTAGTATAAGGTTCAACCTCAATTTGTCGTCTTTGTAGGTGGAAGAGGAGCTATTTGATTTTGATGAAGGACAACTTGTGTCAACTATCATGCAACTGAAGATTAAGAGTGAGGAAAGAGATGTATGGAGACCCCCCTCTGGCAACTACCATGCATTTGGAACCCCAAGTATTGCAAGGTCAGTGTCACCT
Organism: Pleurozium schreberi; assembly: GCA_006891605.1. Lineage (NCBI taxonomy): Eukaryota > Viridiplantae > Streptophyta > Bryopsida > Hypnales > Hylocomiaceae > Pleurozium > Pleurozium schreberi. Next base: position 20,050 of record VACF01002050.1, read on the forward strand.
AATGTTGTCACACTTGAATCTGTAACGTCTACAGCGCAGATGCCTTCGGAAAGTCGTGTCAAAGTAGAGCCTTTAAATCCTATCCATATCAATCTTAGCGAGTCTTCTGATGACGATGCTGTTTTGGTTAGTGAAGTAGTTGGAAAGTTGTCTCCCATACCCGAGTTCGACAAAGATACTATTTTGGTTATGAATCACGATGTTGATGGTAGCACTTTGCCGTCACTAGGTACACAGAATTCAACACAAGTTCATAGCGTCTTTCAGTGCTTCAAGGATATGCAGAGTCGTCCACGCGCCCGGAATGAGTTGAAGTTCTTGAATCTAGATGAACTTCGAGTTGAATCTGTCCCTCATCTTCCACAATCATTCAATGGAGATGTACTTTTTGAATTGCCTCCTCTTTTGTCTCCGTCATCTTCCTCTGCTGGTTTGTCCAGATTGCAATCCTCCTCGACCGTAGGTCGTTTATTAGAAGGCATGGATCGTAGGTTTGATGAACACATGTGGATACACACACACACTACAAATATTGCTAATGACTTTGGTCTAAAGTTTTGCTATTCTTTTTGTATTGGGCATCTAATATGCGAGAATCCAGATTGCCCTAGAGTGTGACGTGGTGGAGACAAAAATGAGAGTGAGTGGGAGGGGTCATCACCTGTTATCTTTGTTATAGGGAATGAATAGCATACAAAATCCACTATTCTATGTCGAATCTGCAAAGTGTCCCCTTCTTGCAAGTCATTATGCCCTTGTCGCATGTATAGGGCCTTCAATTCTAATGGTTTTGGAAGAGCTTGTATCCATGTTGGCTATCACAAACATCTTGTTGGAAGGAGTGTTTGTCGTGCATCTGTTGAGCGGACAACATCTTTGATAAGTCAGGAAGTTTATAAAACACCGTCTGCTACTAATTCAGCCATAAGTCTTGCTACTAGCAAAGAGTTCCTTGCATCTGAGTTGTTTCAGAATGATGAACTGGAAGGCGAGCCAAAGCCTCTCAAAGGTCAGGCACTAGAAGTAGTGATGGAAAAGTTTCGAATACTCAGTTCACCGAGTATCCGAAATACAATCTCCAATTTCCATCACACTTCAAGTGGAGGACCTATTGACAACATCATATCATTGAAGAAGAGGAGTGCATATTCCTACATCCAAGATAGTGTGTTTCCAAGCCAAGGTAAAGAAAAGGTTTACCTTTTCAAGATGTTTGAAGAAGGTCTTGCAAGTGGAGTGGATCTTGTCAAGAGAATGGAGCCGGGTAGAGATTTACAATCATCTTGGTGCATGTTTGACCATGAAAAGAGAGTGAAGGGATGGACAACGATGGCTACACATGTCTATGATGTTGAGTTCTGTTGAGTTCTCACCATTTGTGTTTGTAACATGATGAGTGAGGATGTGTTGTCACAAGAGCAGATGTGGAGATCTCTCAATTCTGTTATGGCACGCCACGGTATTCCATCTCCGAATTATAAGGGCTTCATGGCTAACAACGCAATGGCCAATTGGCATGYTGTTCGTGTCGTATATGGGAGTGGCAACAAACAAGAGCCTATGCAAGATCGGGAGCCCTTGTGTTTACTTCATTGGACGATATCACTAAATAGACATACTGAAAAGCACATTCAACTTGAGTTCCAGGAAACTCACAAAAAGCTTTGTAAACAATACAAAGATGCTAAAACAATGGCCGAAGCTGAAGAAAGATACCTTGCAATTAAAGAATGGTGGCATTCTTTAAGGGCTGCATCCGAAGATTCTCTCCGAGCTCTTGATGATTGGCTTGGTTTTGGGCACTTTTGCTATCAACAATGGGGTGGATTTCTAGAGTTGGTAAGTTATATGCTTCTTCAATTTTCCTACATTTTAGACTAACAACTCAAATTGTATTCAAGAAAAAATGCCTTAAGAGCTAGAAATTCATGTCTTTGAAATCTAATGACTTTTTCACAAAACTCTAGCAATGTACAAATTAGACATATTGTCATTTAGTTTTGAATTCAATAATAGGCAAGATGGCCGACTTCCTCCTCGACTTCCAAAGACCTCCGGAATCCTTCCTTGCCGACGTCTTTCAAGTTACAACTCTTTGGCTTCACGAAGATGTCCGGGTGGCATTGGTACCCTTGTCACGCAACAGACGGGCGTGCAAAGAGTTCATTCCTGTGAACTGCAACGCTGGGTGCAATCTCTTTTTCATCGCCTTGAGGTCCCTTGGTTCGCCTTGAGATTTCACCAAAGAAGACAGTACAAGCTTTTTTTTTTTTTGGGAGGGGTGTGTGGATTTGAAGTTCTCATTAAACCATGAATCAATTTTGTGATGAATGTGGGGAATGTTTTCCAAATGTCACTTCTAAATTTTGCCCAACTTGTGGGAGAAAGAGGGTTTTTAAATCTTTAGAGAATGTAGCTGTAGAAGCTGCTGATCTGGATTGTGTTCACGGGAATGAAGTTGTGGAGTATGAAGCTACCACATCATCGAGGGTAAAAACCAAGCATGGAGGTATGAGTGACTTCAATTTGTATGACAGAGTATACGGGGTGAAACCTCAAGGCGTTGGGAAGGATGTTTTGCGGGGAAAAAAGTTCTTAAAAAATTCAGTTGAGTATAAAAGACAACTTCAAAAATTGCAAAGGAATTATCGCATTGTACGTGAGTGGTTTTTACCTGGGACCAATGAATTTGTGGATCAATGTCTGAATTCCTCATCTCTACAGTGGAACAAATCTTTGAGAAAGGAGCTCACCAAATATTGTAACCTTTGTAAATCAGGTTCTAAGTCAGATCTGTTATCATCATTAGAATTTCCGAAAGAAGGGATATTTTTAAGGTGGAGAACTTGTGATATTGTAAGACATTTTTCAACTATCAAGAAGTACAGGAGAAGTCCCAAATGTCAAAAAATAAATGTAATGAACCTAATAGAAGTTGAAAAGGTAGAACCTACAGAAGTTGAAAAAGAGTCGTCTCCGGTTCCCAACGTGAGAATTCGAAGGCCGTCTCTAAAAGTTCTTGAGCAATGTGCCTAGTGTTTTTGAAGATCAAAAAAAATAGGTATTTTGTCTCACTTACAAATGCTTGAGAGATTCCTCTATAAAAATAGTGAAAATGAAAGTCCTAGTTATTGATTTCAACAAGATTTTTTCTGCTTGCTTATATTACTTATGGTGAGTTGCCTACTCATGAATCCGACTTGTATCAGTGAATGTAGATGATGCCATGAACAACATGTTTTGCCAGATTCGAGGTGTTTCAGATAATATCTCGGGAGCCCTGAATTTAGCAACAAGTGGGATTTGGCAAAGGTTTCCAGAGGGCATTGGCGATTTTGGTCAACTTGCTGCCTTGAGCAGTGCTCAGCTTACACAAACTTGACATCTAAAAGTTCAACTTCTCCACTCACTGGACAATTGGCAGCCCTTGTTATTCCTAATAGAGACTTTGGTGAAAAGCTTCTGGGCAACTTGATGTTGAAAGACGAAAAAGTAATTTTGGGGTATATGCAGAGGATACGTTGAATAATGTGGAACAAGGGGATCAGTGGATTGGCACTCAGATGGCGAAACTGCTGGAGATTCTCTTGAGACCAATGCTTCCCGTCCCTCTTCTGAATTTACCGTCCCTCTTTTGAATTTGGTTGATCAAATTTTCCAACTTCAAGGTCGTGGCTGGATCAGGTGTGTTGATGAGAATGCATGCTTCTTGGCAGTGTTCAAGTCACTTTGCCACTTTGTGATTACTTAATAGAAACTTCAACTCCCCATCGTGTTCGTCATTATCTCGATTATTTTTTGTTAACAAGTTCATGGGGACTGGAGCGAGGAAGTTGGTGCCATGATTGAGAGTCTTATTGGAGATGATGCCTAGGTTGTTGGAGATTATGCCTAGGTTGTTTAGATTCAGATGTTTTATTTGTGGAGTCTAGAACTCTGCTTGTGAATTTGACTTGGGTGGGACACTTAGCGCATTTTAAAAACAACGTGCAGCGGAATATAGAGTGCATTTTATTCATTGTAGATAAAAATTATAATAAACTTACAAATAAAGTAGAAGACATTGAATTGAACAAATCCATTATAAATAAAGAAGGTAGTGTAGAAATCTAGGCCATTAAAAATTAGTACATGTAATGAAGGGATCCAAGATTAGGATTCTAAATATTGTATTTAGTACAAGCTGTATGTAGCTGGCTGCACAGCTGGTTGTACAAGCAGATTACATTAAGATTGGATGAAAAGTTGGGACGTTTCCGAAAGTCTGTAGATGAAGTCAGGCGTTAGTTAGGGGCTTAGGGCTTAGGGTTTCCGTTGCGGGCTGCTGTTCTTCCAAACATTGGGCTCATTTTCAAAGTTTCTCAGGATCTTGGAAGCAGTGTGGCAAATTTGACATAGCATTGCTTCCGTAGACATAGTAGCGGGTGCCTTGGACATTACAGCCCTTTAGATGCTGTCAAAATTTGACATGTGGGCAGGTTGGGAAGGTTACAACATTCCAGACTCAGAGCGCATTGCAAACTTGAAGGCGCTTGTCCGATGTGCATTCTTCCCCAAATGCGTGTGTGATTGGGTGGTGAAGACGCCAGAGTTTGTTGCCTACAGATTGGCTGCAGCAGACATCGCCCTGAACCCTTCTCAGCAGAATGTCATTTGCTACTTCGAGCACAATCTCACATTGTTCTGGCGTTCTTGGTTGTTGCAGGTGGACATGGCATATCACCTCACGTTGTCCTCATTTGATAAATTGTCCGTCTCCGACCTCATTGAACTCTGGAGATGCTTGAAGGTGGGTTGGAAGCAGGAGTTTCATGTACCTTGTGCTACATGAGATCCGTCAAATTCCTCAGTTTGGATTACCCCAACGCTTTGATCATGAGGGGAGTTTTTGAGGATGGAGATTTCTAAATCAACCTTCAAGCAACAGGAGCTGTAGGGTGCAAATTTTGATGACAGATTTCTTTAGTTTTGGTTTTAGAGTTTTGCGATTTGGAGTTTTGGACATCACATTTAGTAGATGCACATTTTGGCATCAATTCTACTATGTGGATTGTCTTCTTGTTGTATTGTTCAGATTTTGATGGACATTTCTTACCCTAGAACCGCATTCAAACATTCATGTAGTTTTTGTGAACTTTCTTTGCATGACCTTGTGTTTTTCAACACATGTGAATGACATTTCCATGGTCTAATACTAATTGTACAAACACACACGGGCCTTCAGCTGCGTAGTTGAATTGAATTAGAAATAGTTGAATTGAACATGATTTAAGTTGTTAAGCTTCAGAAGAGAAGTATGTCACGACACGCCACCTTGTTGTTTAGCAGATGAAGCTTGATTAGGAACACCTTGAAGACATGCATAGTGTTTGATTTTGGRAAGAGACTTTGTCAATACATCTGCCCACATTGTGACTATAGGAGTAAACACCAGTTGAARAWTCTTAGTTTGAACTTTTTYGCGTARGAAGTGAAATCTCAAGTCAATGTACTTTGAGCAATTATGATGCTTGGGATTTTTGCTGATGGACATTCATGATTGATTGTCRCAGTATATAGTATTGGGAARTACAMATTGGTAACCAAGTTCTATTAAAATAGATTGAAGCCAAAGGAGTTCTTTYGTTGTTGTAGCTGCTGCAATGTACTCAGCCTCTGTGAAGAGAGAGCAACTATGGAYTGTTTTCGACTCTGCCACGAGARAATACAAGCAGAATYAARTTGAAATATATAACCAAAAGTAGACYGACGTGTATCTTRGTTGCYAGCCYAGTCGGCATCACTCYAACCGTGAAGCTTATGATGTGTGATTTCAGAGAGAGTAGTATTGGAGTATGTCAATCCTTGATTGCAAAAGTCCCAATCATTTAGATAACGAAAATTTCTTTTTACTCCAAGCCAATGTATGGAAGATGAATTTTCATAAATTGTGCAAGGCGATTTATAGCAAATGCAATGTCTCATCGAGTACAAGTAACTAAATATTGTAAGCTGCCGAGAGCTTGTTCATATGGAATTTGTAGCATTTGTTCTTGTTTTTTAGGAGTGAAAGCATCATTGTCATGTCGAGAATATCTTATGCTTGCTTCCAAGGAAGTGGCTACAGAATTGGAATTCTGCATGTTGAATTTAGTTAAGATATCATTTATATATTTATCTTGTGCTAATCTTAGAGTGCATTTGGATCGATTTTGTCAAATCTGAATGCCAAGTATGTATTCAATGTCGTGATTATCACTTATCAGTCATTGAGAAATGTTTGGCAAACAAGGACTTAGTGCGAGTTAGAAATTCCAAGTTGTCCAAGATTAAAATAAGGTCATCGATGTAGAGGCCTAATTTAGTAATATTAATACTGAAGAATTAAAATGTTTTATATAAACATTGGTATCTAATATACATTGCGTAAAACCTTGGCTAAGAAGAAAGGTACTGAAACTATCATACCAGACACGAGGTGCTTGCTTTAAGCCATATAGAGATTTGAATAGCTTGCAAACCATATGTTCATGGTCAGGCTTAATATAGCCTTTAGGTTGAGAGATGTAGATTTCTTTGTGCAAAACACCATGTAAGAAGGTTGTAATCACATCCATTTGATGGATGTGATAGTCGTAAAAGGTAGCCAAAGCTAAAAAAAATCGTAATGAAGTCATTTGAATAAYTGGAGAAAAAGTTTYGGAACAATCAATTCCTTCTTRTTRGATAAAACCGCRAGCGACAAGTGTGACTTTGAGCTTGATAAAGTACCATCAGAGTGAACTTTCCTWCAAAAAAGCCATTTAGTAYTGATGATTGATCGATTGGGAGGAGGATCAATAAGATCCCACATGTGATTATTTATTAGCGATTAAAATTCGCTATCCATTGTCTGTTTTAGTTGCGAGAGTGTTTGTTGGAAAGAACTTCAGCAACTTAGAGTGGATCAACAAGTTGGGCTAATAGTCCAAAGCTGTATAAATAGTTGTATAGCTAAGTCTTCAAATTTATTAATTAAATCCAACAAATATGCTTCAATATTATATTACTCTAGTAGTATGGGATTAACTATTGATTTTTCAACAGGTATGGGTTGTATAAGTCCTGCATTTATCGATAAAGTTCATGATATTGTATAGTCTTGGTTTTTGTTTTTCTCACAAAACCAAAGAAAACAATAATATAGGGGATCTTACAAGGAATGGTTTATGCGATCTATCGTTTGTGTGACTAATGTCACTTTTCAAATAGAATCATATTTTATAATCAATTATGTTTATTTTTGAACTTTGTATTATATTGTCACTCTTATTTCTAGGAATCTGAATTTAGTTCTATATCCATTACCATATGCATGAGCCACATTACATGAAGTCCTAGTCCTACCTAATATTTTTCAAGGTGGACAAATATTCTCGTCAATAATTTGTTTATTCATTTATTTAATTTTTTAATCGTTTAATCATTTAATTGTTTAATTACTTAAATGTTTAATTATTTAATTATTTAATCATTTAATTATTTAATTATTTAATTTTCTGCACTGCCCAAAATAAATGCAACATGCCTACTAAAGGCCTGACCAAAAAGTCTCATTCTTATGACGCGTGTCACAGCATATTTATTCTGTTTTTACAAACAAAAAATTATCAAAGCCAGATGTCAATCCCTTGAAATCCCTGATCCCATGACACTGTATCCCCTAATCCCAGTATGTGACCGTCACGTGGAGGGAAACTGCACACCCTGCCTGCACAGACCCTATCAGGGTATTACAACCCTATCTGGACCAGAATATCAATCTCCTCCCTAATCCGGGTATCTCCACTGTCTTCGGCAGGCTTTTGTGACTGGGATTCCGGCAGAGGAAGCCCAAGATTCCCCAACAATCAATTCCCCACCAGGTCTTAGCCCATTGCACAGATTTTGATCAATCATGATCAGTTCAATTAATTCGCTGCGCGCAACAATCTTGTTTTCACAAATTCTGTGCAGGATTTGCAATTTTTTGAATTGCTCTCAATGCGCATTCGAGCATTGGTGGCATTGTGGGATCATTTGATGAAATCTTAGTTGTTGAACGTTAAATTGCTGGCACCTTTTGGCGCAGATACAGGAGCGGAGTCAGTCTGCCGTTGCAGGATTTGAATTCGCCAAATTTGTCATTACCGGATTAGGGTTCTGCGGGGAGCGCGAGAGCGAGAGAGAAAAAGAGAAACCATGCCTATGGGGAGTTTGCCCGCTTCTCAGTTGCTGGAGCACCACGAGTTGGCGAGTGAGAAGGGAGGCTTGATGTCGGGACTGTGGGAGCAAACAACTGGGAAGAAGGTCGACGGCGACCGACGGCGAGAGAAAAGCGGAAGTCTGATTCCGGACTTGTGGGACACCGCCACTTCTGGGAAGAAGGGGAAGGGGAGGCCTAGCTTTAGCTTGTTTGGCGGTAGTGCTGGCGGGAAGAAGAAGCAATCGTCCATTGATTGGGGTCCCGGCGGAGCACTTGGGATCGGATGTGGTGTCGGAATCGGTGTTGGCCTCACGGGTATCTAACCCTAACCCTCATCAGGGTTGAAGTCTTTCCTCACGGGTGCGTCAGTGCGTCTWTAAGCAGTTTGACTGACGAGGTGGCGTTGTTGTTGGTTCCCTTCAGGCGGAGCTGGGATTGGGGCGACCCCATGGAGCTCTCTTAGGCTTGTTTTCGGTGTTGGTGCCGGGTGTGGGGTGGGGGTAGGCTATGGCTATGGCTATGGGATGGGATTGCGGTGGGACAAACCCCCGGAGTCGACTCCCAATCGTGTAGTCATTGAGCTTTAGGAGTGGAAGTCGCTTCATCGTATTAGTCTTAAAGTATCGAACAGGGTCCTCTCCATGTCGCCGTAGAGGGAATATTCCCAATGTTACAGAGATATTTTAATTCCATGTTCACGTTTTGGCCAACTGACATAGTTGCAGGAGTGATGAGTTTACACGAAGTGTTAAGCAAACGCTACTTGCAAATCAGATGACAGTGAAGGTTGGTCTCATGTTACGATGCCAGTTACGTTGTGGTGTAGCGTTTCAACCAGGAATGACTTTAGATTCAGACATGTGCGAAAGGCCAAAAGGAGGAGCTGAGATTGAGTTTTAGTACTGTCGCTTAGCCTAGACGTTTGATCAGTACTACAGTAGAAGTTTGTACACCGTCGACAGACCGATAGCGAGAATATTCTCAACGCTGGGGAGATATTTTAATTACGTGCAGAGTTGTTCTCGAACATAGTTTGACCCAGTTGAAGGCGTGMGTTTCGTCGTCTGAAGTATGACGAAATTCAAAGGATACGTGAAAGTCTTATGACATTTATGTTTTACAATATGTACTGTAGTTAGTTATAGTCTGTGGTGTTGAGTTCAGGGTAACTGTAGCCACACTCAAACCTCTCGCCAGCAAGGATGTTCAATCAGCCACATGTGAAAGGGTAAAAGAGGAGAAAGCGCAAAAGTGTGATAGGCGTGCCCCACACTGGACCCCAGCGTGACACGTGGATAGGCCACTTCTTAGATAGTTTCAGGCACTGCTGAGAAGCCAAAGCCATGGAACCGCACCGAGCTCACTTCACTTCTCCGTCTCTTTCTTAAAAAAAATTCGATCAGTCGTGCTGTCAAGCAGACACCATCAGACTGTCATGGTCACCTTCCCTGGAGCGTTTTTATGATTGCGTTCGTTTCGACCACACTGTCATGCTTTGAGAGAACAGGTCTGAGTCCAGCTGCTGGTGGAGAAATTGAGCTGCTGCTTGACAGTAAGCATATTCTTTCACAAGGTGAGTTTCGTATCCACCTTGCTCTACATATGCTTTTAGACTTAGTTGTAGCTGCTGATTGAGAGTGTCTAACAGTTGCTAGCACTGTGGTGGCAATGATATCTTCGCAACTGCCAGTACTGTTTCTGTACTTGAATCCCGTGATAGAAGAAGACGAGAGTGTCTCGGGTATTGAGTTGTTGTGGTAGGACCCAAATGTCGGTGACATACGTGTTGGGGATCCTGATCGGTGACGGACCTAAGATCGTCGTGTGATTAAGAGTATACTCTTTTCTTGATTTTRAGCATTGTAAGCAGTATGTAGGAGTACGCTTTCATTGGGAGATCGCTTTGAAGCTCACTGGAGGGATCACTTCCGGTACAAGAGCCAAATTCTCTGCAGTATCACCACGTATGAATATAGTATGCTGTCATTCATAGTAGGAGGTTGTAGACCGCAATTGAAGTGTGACTCTAGACAATCATTTCCATTTATAGATCAGTCACCATTAATATACCGCCACGTCGTCTTTACACCGTTTATTAATTGAAGGTCAACTGAGTATGTGGAAAGATKAGATGCTGTAGTCAGTATAGGAGACGGGATCAGGTCCCTAACGTTTCTAGTATCCTCTACCTCTGTATWTCTGTTYTGGTTTCTGCCATGTCTATAGCTTAGTCTTGTGTAGCTGAACGTACAAGCAACCATAATGTATRATTCGGGAGATTTACGTAACTTYGGGGCTCTAGAGCTTGGCATTCTGATCTGCCTTTGAATTTGGTAGACAGGATATCATTGTGGCAGTTGGAGACTTCCGTTTTTGTGGCTACAATTCGAGTGATTATAGAAGATGCGTATCCGGAAGCAGCAGCCGAGGGGAAGTGCAGGAGGGGAATCGTCGGGTGCGACTCCTGGTCCCGGAAGCCAAGAGCATGAGCTCGCGGAAAGCTCCAGAGGAGTAAAAGATAAACCTGGAGACGAAGTGCAAATGTTGAACTCGGAGGGGGTGATAGAAACAGGGTTAGATGAAGGAAGTGGGAGACAGGGTCAATTGGCAATTGAAAGAGTGGGTTCGACTTCTCGTTTTGCTTTCACATGGCTAGACAAGCTGCGGTATTTTAAAGGTTTCACTGAAAAAGAACCGTACTCGAATTTAGAGGATTTCATAACTTCTCTATCAAAAGATGGTGGGAGCTCATTAAAAGCAAGGACTGGAAGCCAAGAGGACGTGGTGGAAGGGAGTGACCAGAGCCGTTGGAATGCTCAGCAGTTGGCGAGATACAACTCAGTCAACTCCGAATTGAGTTCAAAGCAAGCGAGCGGTGTTGGTCCAGAGGGGACTCTTAGTCCTGCTTTAGCCTCTTGTGATGATAGTTCTGTGTCGGCCGCACTCGCCCAAGGTCTTCAGCTACGTAGCGATGCAAGCCTTCCGAGTGCATTCAAGCTCTCCGGTGCTTCTCGCATGTCAGTCCATGATGCCATCAAGGGGTCTCTGAGTCTRGAACCCGCGTTAGCGAAGAAAAACGATAAGCAGAAAGGAGAGGGACAGACCTCAAAGACAATTAGGAAAGGCTATGCAGGTAATACTACCGACKCTGGTTCCTAACTCTYAGCGCTTTCCTGTGTMTTTTGAATCGTGGAAAAACTTTGGCAATAATTGTTTCTGTAATTTGCGTACTTAGTATACAATTCAATAGATTACATGTATTAATAATAATTTATTGTATGCAGGGACAAGTTTTGAGAAACCAATGCATGATGAATTTAAGAGTGGGACAACGAAGGATCCATTTACTGATATTTCACGCAGCCAGCTTGCCACCGTTGAAGCAGGATTGAAGCAGGGTCCAGGTAGCTCAGTAAGTGCTGCAATCTGTGTGTATAAACTGGTTCCTTTTTTCTGCAAACATGACATGCTTGTCGTTTAGAATTGAAGGTTGATGGTTATCAATCCGACTGACACGCTAGTGATTGCTGATGAGTGGATTGGACTTTGGAAGCTAGTAATCGATTGAAGTAATTTTCAAAATACTATTCTTTCCTTCGAAAATGTAGGGTGCGATTTCTTCTTTCTATCAGTACAGTTGCTCACCTTTCTTGAAGCTTCTTGAAAGGTTTATTATAGCTACTACATGTATGGAAGCGGACACTTTTGGCTATTTGAGCACTCAGGGGTTTAGTCTACAGTCGCCGAATTATTAACTTAAATGATGATCGTAACTTACTGCGTCAGTTTTAGGGAATACCTCAGTACAAGACCGAAAGGAAGTTGCTGGACATGCCTTCGTAGAGCTTGTAAAGGATGCAGTCAGATGAGGGCGAACCTGTAATTGAGACTCATGTATAAGTTACAGAGTCTCAATGCCGTGCCAGGAGACAGCATTATTAATCTTTGGCTAGAATTCTGTATGCAGAGACATGTACCCTGGAGGGGAGATTCTCTTTCTGGCATGCCTTGCAGGAGAAAAATCTGGGCATGGCACCCTTGTTCATGCTGACTGTATTTTTGCCACTAGCCCTTGAAAATTGTGCCGCAATTTCCTTAGCATAAACATACAGATCCGGTAAGACGCAACCATTTTCTCCAGACTTACCAGCTGTGATGCTATGGGATGCGGCTGAACTTGGATCTGGCGTGACAATACACTATTCCTTACAAGGAAGTTTATAACCCAAAGGCTTTATAACCGTGAGAGACATGAGAACTTTGAATCATTACGCTTAGTCCCGAAGTCTTGACTCTTCTTGTTGATTGAAGCGGTGTCATTATTGTATTGGCACTATATTTATAAAAAAAAGAAAAAAGTTCTCCCAATGGCTGGGTCTATTGGTCTATTGGTCAAATATTGTAAGTGACAAGTTTTGAGCTCCAAAGGGAACGGGACTTAGGGAACGGGACTTGAGAGTTTTGAGCTCCAAAGGGAACGGGACTTAGGGAACGGGACTTGAGAGTTTTGAGCTCCAAAGGGAACGGGACCGCCTCTTACTAAGGTACGAGGTCCTAAAATGGAGCAGGTCTCTAGTGCACTCTCTAGTGTACAAGCAATCTACATTTGAGGAGGTGGTCAGTTTTAGAGCCCATTGAAATGCATTTTTCTACAACTTCAAAAAATCATAACTAATTCCACAAAGCTCCAAAAAATATGAAACGATTTCGGTTAGATGCCAATTCCACTTGTCTTTCAAGGAAGATTTACTGAAAATTATTTCAAGCAATTTTATCTTGCCAAAACTCAGCTTCAGCCTTTAAATAGGTGCTTTATGGACCTCCTACCTTAGATTCAATGAAGAATAACTTAGTATAGGGGTTCAGCTACGAAAGTGAACAAAATTGAGTACAAAATTGAGTACAATACTATACAGTACCTGGCAACTTTCAATCGTCCCTCCGTCCTACCATTCCAAAGAAAATTGTAGAGTGTATTATATGATTAATATTTTTTGTGTTTCCTAATTATCATTTAATTCTTATGCAATTTCAATCAAGCATATCAAATTTGGGTTTCAAAAAACTAAAACAATATTTTTGGTGAATTGTTTCATTAAATTTGAATGATTTTACACGATAATTCATTGGGAAATGTTGATGATGAATTTTTTTAATTCAATTTTGGCAACATGTAGGAAATATCCATATGCACATCTTTCCTTCAATAAGCATCTCCAAAAAGTTTTAGAATTTCTTCACAATGATTTCAAAAGTTGCAATGACAATGTCCAAATTTTGAAAAGATATTTCTTCAATGTAGTTAGATTTTGGAAAAAGCAACAACTATCTTCTTGGTCAAATGTACAAAATTAGTAACAATGTCAAGGTCAAATATAAAACTTTAATTACAATTAAGAGATAACCTATTTTTCAAAATTTGAACATTGCCGTTGCAACTTTTGAAACCTTTGTGAGGAAATTTTAAAACTTTTTGAAGATGTTTATTTATAGAAAGGTGTGCGTATGGATGTTTCATACATATTTAAGCAATCGAATCAAAAAAATTCATCACCAATGGCTTTCAATCAATTATCATGTAAAACTATGAATTTCAAATCAAGTAATTCACCAAAAATATAATTTTCTTTTTTGAAATTGAAAACTGGGATGTTTGATTAGAATTGCATAAGAATTGAATGTTTATAATGCAAGACAAAAAACTTTTGGCACTAATTTAAGTCATAAACATAGGGATTACATTGAGTACACTTGGAATGGACCATTCTTCACAATCGACCCCTATTTTTCAAAAAATCATAATATGGAGGATATCCAAAATGGTGTGCATTACAAGGACAAGTGTAAGGTGGAGTTGGAGGTTGTTTTGAGTAGTGTGCAACTCAATTTGAAACTACACTATGGATGTGGCAACCTTACAAGTGGTTGATTTTGGGTACACTTCCTTTTGTTTAACTTCTTTATGACATGTTATGTTACTACAAGCGTCATTTCTTCATGTGCATCAAATGGATTTTGGTATCACCTACAACCACTAATAAAATTGAGTACAAATCTGAAATGTTTTCATTCAAACAACCATACCAAGAGCAGCAATGGACAAAGTTCAAAAGTATACATATGAAAGCTATTGTCTATGACATACTACACAATACCATGGAGCTTGAAGAAAAAATTAGTTGCGATTTGAAAGAAATCAAAGTTAGTCATGTTTAAAACTCGTTCTGTTCACCATGAATTGAAATTACTTTATCTTTTGTCAATCTTTTCTTAGAACTCCAAAAAACTTTTTGTGCTGCTTAGCATATTGATTTACATCATTTTAGATTGTTGTAAGCATAAATTGAAGGAAGTTTCAATTCAGTAGTATTTAAAGTATCAACAATTTGACAAACATACAAACAATGTCGGTTTCCACAATATTTGAGTTTTTTTTGGACTTGAAAGCATGGGGTTGTATTAGCTATTGTGTAGAGACTATAGGTTGCAATGTGGACCATCGTTCCATCTTAATGCCCTTGCATTTGAAATATTCATTAAATGGGACACTGCATTCAGTATATATTTTATGGTCACATAATGTATATTTACATGTACTTTTTTTGTATGAAAACTTGGGGTTCATAATAAACATATTTGTAAAAAAAAATTCAAAAAAATTTGGTTATCATTGTCACTATTGTCATAGAAAGTCAATTTGCAAAAAATTACGCCAACCTTCATCAAACTAATATTTTTATATTTCAACTAGACTTTAGAAAATTAATTGTACCATCACCCAAAAATATATAAATTAGCTACAACATGAGGAGCAAATAGCAAAATGCAATTAAAATATAGAAATATCTATTTAACAAAATTTGGGCATTACCACCCCAACATTGAAATCTCTATAAAAAAAAATTCAAAACTTTCTTGAAGATGCTTGTTGAATAAAAGATGCACATATGGATCTTACCTACATTTCTTTGCAATCAAATTCTAAAAATTCTTCACCCAATAAATTATCATGTAAAACCACGAAAATTCACTTAAAAAATTCATGAAAATAAAAAATTTATTTTAGAAATTGAAAATTTGGTACACTTGATTGAGATTGTATAAGAATGTAATGATTATAATGCATGCCAGAAACATTAATTATATTCCACATTATGCAAAATTCTTTGAATGATACAAATTCCATTTACAAATGTTTTTGTCCCCCACTATATAGTACAACACATCAAAGGCTATGTCTCTAAATGCAACCTCTGGCACGAATAATAAATTGGGGCCTACATTTCAACATGGTAGTAGCAAGTGCCACACTTCATAGGAGCTCCTTTTTTAAAGTAGACTTTCATGTAAGTCTTAATTCAAATGCCTCTATCAACTACCTTCAACCATGAGATGCACAAATTCCACAAAGATCTTAATAAACCACCCTGTCAACGTCTACATTAATACAACCTGATTAATCCCTTCACTTGACAGCCCTGGAGTTCAAAGAAAATGACCAACATAATTTGATTGTATCACAGAGTGTGCTTTAGTCAATCATAGTGCGACGAGATTCAATCATGAGATGTAGAAAATCTAGAAAGATCTAAGAACCTTGCTTTTAATGTCATTGCCAATACAAATAATTCTTCAACCTTTGACTCGCCTGAGGTCCCAAAAAAATGGCGTTCACAAAATTTGAATGTGTGACAAGTGTGCTACAGTCCCAAGACGTTGCGTGAAGTAGTTTTCAGGTCATATTAAAGAGGTCTGAGTTTAACAAAAGCTTCACTTACATAGTATTAAGCTATCAACGCACAACAAGCTCCACGCAATTTCAGCCTAGACAGCACCATACTCCGGATCCAGTGAAGTATTTCCTCTGAAAATCCAACACAAGGGTCAGTCAGAAACTGACGGACTTCATATCTCGGAACCTACAGTAGCTGCATTCGTCRCATAATTCAAAGCCGCGTCCGTCAGTAGTAAGGGCACACAAACATGTATTTCACCTCAAATTAAGGACCTAGATTCCGGCATATAATATGGTACTTGAAAGTAAACCTGACTWACATATACTGTCTGGATCCCTCATGATATTMCTAAGATACAGCTGGAAATCCTGGAATGGCAATAATAATGACAATAAGCGTATTCCCCACGCCATCCATATAAAATTGTATCTATATAAAGTACAGTAGTCATTCCCATAGTACTGTAGTACAGACTGAGACGTACAGACTTCAATATTACGCCCAAACTTCCTTCAAATCACATCCATTTTCATCGGCCATATTCATTACAAACAATATCGATTATCTATTCTTAGTTTGGACCTTTACAGATGAGGTCGCTTTTGCAWACAGCATCTAGGCCGTGAAATTTGGAGCGCCACAGTCTGCAAGGTAAGCAGACAACACAGTCACGTCCATATACGCTAATGACCTCACTCCCTGGCGTCCCAAATAAATTGACTATGGCGTAGGTGAATCATTCACAAGGGTTCTACAGTCAATGATAGAGTGACAAGTTTTGCGGAAAAGTCGAGAGAAGGTTATGGAAAAAAAAGAGGTCTGAGTGTAGTTACTGAAAATAAATATGAAGAATGTAAACGTTACATAAAAGTGCAAAGACATCAACAGTAGTTCCACATCACTATTGTACTGTGGCGTCAAGAATGGATTTGAGTGAAATTCTAGTTTTGACACAAGTTTCTTCTGAAGGGCAAGCCGGGTTGGAGCTTTGACATTCCAAAACACTCAAGGCTCCAGTTGCACAAGAAGAAAGTGAAAGTGAAGAGGAGTTGACAATACCCAAGAAGATGCTCAAAATCTTAACCACATAGGTGGATTATGTAAAACTCGTTTTTTCAGACAGGGTCCATTACGGAATGAAAAAACAAGGTTGAAGGCTTCTAATATCAGCAGAAGGCTCCATTGCAAGAAGGACTGGGAAAGGGGAAGAGAAGGAAGCGGAGAGAGACTCACAAAAAAGAAGATCGCAAATCCGAAGACCCCAAATCTTGCCACCTTCGTTGGTTTACGTTTGGCCCGCCTCAAAACCAGGCAACCTCCTAAAACCCCATCTTCACAGAAACCACACAAGCACATAGAATCACCAACCCAGAACCCCGGTTACTACACAAAACTCCATCATGTTTGCTCGCCGAAGGATTTTCAAACCCTAAACCCGAATCCTGGCAATGGCGCTCATGCACCACCCGTCCTTCCAACTACTGTACGTCGCTTTCACTGCGCGATCACCCCCCAGCGTCGCCAACACAAACAGCTCCTCTGAAAATCCAGCTTCACAGAAACCTCACAAGCACATAGAATCATCGGATCACTATACAAACCAGTAGCTGAAACTCCATCACCCCCAAACCCTAGTCCACGCTCTGACGCTCATGCACCACCCTTCCTTGCACATACGTCGCTTTCACCGCACGATCATCCCCGAGCGTCATCAACACAAACAACTCCTCCTCCACCGAATCCCCAATCGTCTCCATGCGATGCGCCATAGCCGCGGTTGCTTTCGAATCCAGMACCACGAAATCCGCGAAACAACCAACTTCCAACCCTCCAATCTCCCCACTCATGCTCACCGCCTCGGCATTTCCGCGCGTCATCATATAAAAGGCCATGATTGCAGGAAAATTCTGCTCCTTGAGCTGCAACACCTTGTACGCTTCCGCGGCMGTTTGCAGCATGGAGTAGCTCGTCCCTCCCCCGACGTCCGTCGCAAGGCCAACTTTCACTTTGGCGKTCTTCGTGTTCGCGAGGTTGAAGAGACCACTCCCAATGAAGAGGTTCGAAGTTGGACAGAAGACAGCAACGGATCCCGTGTCTGCTAATCGCTGAAGCTCGCCTTCCGACATGTGGATGCAATGTCCAAAGAGCGACCTCGGGGTGAGCAACCCCGCTTGCTCGTACACATCCGTGTAGTTCTTGGCGTCTGGAAAGAGCTGAAGAACAGATTGAATCTCATTGAGATTCTCGCTTAAGTGCGTTTGCATATACACATCGGGAAACTCTTTAAGCAGTCGCCCCGCGGCTTCCAATTGCGGTGGAGTGGACGTGATGGCGAACCGCGGCGTGACGGCGTAGCGTTGGCGCCCCTTGTTGTGCCATCGCGTGATGAGCGCCTTGCTGTCTTGGTAGGAGCTTTCTACGGTGTCTGTGAGCCCTGGTGGCGCATTGCGATCCATCATCACCTTCCCTGCAATCATGCAAGTACCGCGCTTCTCCGACTCCGTGAAGAAAGCCTCCACGGATTGCGGGTGCACGGACGCATAGGCGACCGCCGTCGTGGTGCCGTTCCGGAGAAGCTCATCGAGGAAGAACGTCGCCTTGGACTGGCAGTGGGTGAGGTCGTGGTACTTCTGCTCCTCCACGAACGTGTAGCGGGTGAGCCAGTCGAGGAGCTGCGTGCCGTAGGAGGCGATTACTTGTGTCTGAGGGAAGTGGATGTGCGTGTCGATGAAGCCGGGGAGGATAAGGTCCGTGGGATAATGCGTGATAGGGGTTTGGGAGGGCAATGTGGCCTGAAGCGACGAGAATGGGCCGATTGCAACAACCTTGCCGTYTGTGATTACGAGCATGCCGTCGCGGAGGTAAAGGTAGCTGCCGGTGTCGCCGGCGCCCGTCGGGGCGCGCAGGAATGACAGCAACCTGCCACGGATTGCGACTGTCTGCGAGTCYGCCATAGCCAAAGTCCTCTGCTACGGAAGCCCAATGAAAGGATATCASACGACGGAATTACCTCAACTTGTCAGATTTGCACAACGCGAAATCAAGTTCTGCGAACACTTCAACTTYCGGTTTCCTTACAGAATGAATTAATGGCAGAGGCGGAATCTCATTGCATACAAATTACACACACCAGTCCTTCCTACCAGCTATGGAACCCGAAAAAAAACCCTCAGAGAACGGAATTACCTCAACTTGATAGATTTGCACAACGCGAAATCAAATTCTGCTAACACTTCGAAATCTTCAAGCTAACATTCAATCTCCTTCGAGAGAAAGAATTWCTGCCAGAGGCCGAATCTCATTGCAACCACATTCCAGACACGAGCTCTTCACGGCGGCCACCACCACCTCGCTTTTCTCCCAGGCATCCCGGGGAAAGCCGAAGCTCACGTGCGACGCGGCGATAGAATTTGATTCGCGCATCATTGCAAGCTGCGACTTGCAAAGTAGGAACTTCTTGCTTCGCCATAACTTAGCTGCACATTTTCCACTCGAAACCGATGTCATCTTGCACATCGCGAATCGTCTCTCCCGTGCGAAAACAATGCTCCTAGTTGAGCACACCTGATACTGCGAATTAGGGTATAAGTAGGAGTATATGTGTTGGCGGGTAACGAGATCGGGTATCAGATATGGAGTCGGAAGTGGTCATAGATAGGGTATGCAAGGGGGTATGCACGAGTTCCCAAATAATGGGTATCAGAAGGGGTGTTTTACGTGTGTACCCTTCCCAGTACGGCCGACGGGTATRAATGTCTATGGACTGGAGACGGGTTATCAATAGTGGTAATGTGTCGTCGGTGGGTAACATGAGTGGTTATCGACCGTCAGCATTTCACATCACCACGTTGGCACTTTGTAAAAAAAGAAAAAAAAAAAACAGGACCCACCCAATACTATGAAGTATCCCCACCAGGGTTCTTTTTCTGGCAAAATTTCACTAGATTGTCAGAATTTTGACCTCTACTGGTTTGTCCCTCCAAAATGTAGCTTCTATAATGAGGTTAGCAAGGGGGACACTAGTCCAAAAATTAAAAACTGATCCATGCACAAAACAAACATTTTTTTCCCAACAAAAAGTTATCAACCACTCTCAACACAATTTGGGAAATTTTCATTTCAAGATGTTAGAACATGAAAGCAAAAGAAATAGCAATTGGTTTGAGAATTTTTGGAGTTTGTATTTTCAAAGTTGAGGTCATACGGACACTTGCTATTGACTAAACTACCCTTAAATAGACATCCTTAATCCCAGAAGCCCCAAAGTCCCCTTAGAGGACTTTGGGATTTCAAGTAGGCTTGTATAACCCTTATTTCTAACATGATTATTTGAAACTATTTTTGAATATAGGGAATTACATTACTTTTCTAAAAATATAATTTTCATTTGAGTATGTGCCTAGGAGCAAAGTTATGCCAACCTATATTCCAAAAGCGATTTGTTGGGCAACACATCAAAATTCACAAAAAATTGAATTTCTTATTTTTTAATATTTTTCTTAAAGATTATATTTTTGTCTACATAATAGCTTTGATTCATTCCATTTAGATAATTGATGTGGTACTATCTATCTTGTGTCACGATTTGTGGTGTATGCAAGATATGTTTTGTTTGTGAAAAAATGCATTTAAAAACAGTCAAAATGGCAAGTCTTAAAACTGTGGAAGATTTAAGTCAAATGATATTTTTTTAGATTTACCACATATAAGTTCAATTTGCATATTTTTGCCAATCATTAATATTATTATATATAGAGAGAGATAAAATTGTTTTAATCCCTAAATGATGTGATCCATTGTGAAATGGTCAAACATCATGTCTAAGCTAACTTCGCCCTTGAAAAGTGTTTTCAAACAATAAGTTCATGTTTATGTTACTTGAAATTGTGAATTCTATATTACTATGAGAAATTTCAACTTATTTTGTGAAGAATTGTAATTGTTATCATTTTTGTTGCAAAAGTTGAACATAAATGAGCAAAAATAACAAAAGCAACCCTAATTGTTTGAAATTTTTCAAGAGGTGCAAGTAACAATGGAGAATAGTGTGAAACTTTTTGCTTATTTTGTTTTTTACACCCAAAACAAACACAACAAAGACCTAAAAGTCAAAGTCAACTATTAAACCAAATTTATCCTTTTATTTAATAGATGTATAAAAAATTTATATGTTTTGCTCTTACAAAAATTTATTTTCTATTTATGTTGCATTTTTTTCAATAATTTTGATGGAAAAATCAAATTATTGTGAATTTCTAAGGCTAAAGGTGGAAATAAAATTATTAAAATTGTAATATATTTTAGAGTAATCAGTGATTTTTAACATGATAACTGAATGGTAGAATGAAAAATACAATTTTATAATTTAAACATAAATTGCATACCATGAAAAAAAAATTTGAATGAAAATCATGCTATATTGTGTTATTTGGATTCTAACACGTAGAGATTTTGATTGCAATAATTCTTTAAATTTTAGACATTTTTCAAAATTCTAAAATGGAGTAGAAACAAAACTTTTCAAGCTTCATTTTATTAAACTAAATGAAATTTCAAAAACAGTTATTTTGAAATTACAATCAAGGTTGACCAAGGTGCATCTACTTTTTGGATGCCTGGATCTTAAGGGGTTAATAATTTTCTAACTCCGTTTCTAACACTTTGGTTAGCCTTTTAATTATTAATTTTTTGTCTAAGTTGCTAGGAAGCTACAATAGTTTAGGGTGATTGTAAAAAACACTTGTTCTATTTTTTGTCCCCTTGCCCTTGGACGGGTGGTTTTGTGCTCATAACTTTTGTATTGTTTGTCCGTTTGGCATGCAACTTGAAATTGAGGTACATAAGATAGTTGCAAACATTGGATAATTTTTTCAAATTTAAAAAAATTAGTTTGGTATTTTTAACTTGCCCTCGATTGGGTGTCTACCTTGGTCATTTTGGGGGGATTTTAGTCCTATTTCTGAACCAAAAATGCAAACTTGAAGCAAAAAATTGGACATGTTAGAGGTCTACTAACATTGCAAGGACTGACAAAGAGTTTTTATGAAAATAGAAATGTCTATTGTGCACATGGGGTCAAAGTGACCTTTCTTTGCGTGAAGGCTATGAAGAGGAAAAAAATTTCCTATATGAATTCTTTGGTGCAATGTGAGCGCAATCTTGTCTAGCAAAAAGAATTTTTGTTTTGGATTTTTTTGAATTTTTTTTGAATTATCAAAAATAAAAACGTCAACAGACCTCTTTTCTACTATTTTTTGCTCCATGTGGCTTCTGCAATATTCCGCAATAGTCTATAATACTGCACAGTACTACCTACTACTAAATCAACGGTTCAGATCTACAGGTGCCCTAAATCAATGATCCAGATTTGCAGGCGCACTACTGACGCTGTTTTGGTAGTACAACGTAGTACTACCAGTCTTGTGGCCAAAATCTGTGTTTTTCATCTAAAAACGTGAAGTGTTTCTTGCAATCACCCTTGACTTTGCTTGCTAGAACAATCTCATCATTAGAATCAGTTAATTTCAATTCCATCTTAAAACTATTAACCCTTTAAGAACCAAGTCTCTGTTCAACGTACACAAGAAATCTTGCGTAGGTTCTTATGAAGTCATTTTTGGTCGGATGCTCTTGAAATTTAGACACAATATGAAACTACGTACCCCATTCTCAAAAATCTATTTTTTACCCCAATCGGATGCTTGGATCAAAAGTTATGCTACCCAAAACTTTGTAGGCTACTTGGGCAGCTCCAGGCAACATGTGCAAAAGTCTTCCTATGATTTTGAAATTTGGTGGATGTGTAGCTTACATGATACAAGATGCATTTTTTTTGAAATAACCGTTTGTAGTGTAAAAATCTCATTCTAGAAGGAGTTAAAGTTCCAAGCCTTGTCGAGCAAGGTTGGCCAAAAATAATTTCACCTAACTCCAAACGTTATAACCTTTCAATTAATGTGGTCAAAGTTTTTGAAATTTTTTCTACACATTTCCCAAGAAGTCTAGTAAAAATTTGTAAGGTTGAATTTTGAAAAAAAAAAATTCATCATTTTCTTGCTGCCCTATATAGTGGCAGTTTTTGACAATTACTGCCAAAAATGTGCTTTGGTCCTTTAGAGGTTAATGATTAAATTTTTCCTTCTATTTTTTACCTACTTTTATTCAACAATTTTTCAAGAATGAAAATCAAATTGTTATTTTCAAAATAAAATTTCCATAATTTTCAATTCAATTCTTCAGTATAAATATAAGAAATTCAAAATCGGTATTGTAAAATTTCTAGTTGAAAAGATTCAAATCCAACATTACAAAAAAAATGAGCTCTCTAAAAGGCAATTCTAACAAATTAGCCGCAAGACCTTGTGACATTACAATTTTTTTTTTTTTTTAGTAAAAGAATTATAAAATTATAAAAAATTAAAAAAATAATTGAGAATCTGACGTGGCACTAGTAGTGCCATGTGGGATTTTTTTTTGTAATTTCATCGTGGCCTTTCTGAACTCACAACCCTTTCAAGAGCTCATTTTTTTGTAATGAAAATCTTACCAAGTAAGGTGCAAAATAACCTTATTTTCTTCACTTTAAATGAGACWTTAGATAATTATACATATCTTGCAATCTAAATGAGGAAATTTTCTGAAATTTCTTTTACATATTTTTAAAATGAAAAAAAATTATTTTTTTGTTGTTTGCAATGGAAATTGCAATTTTTGATGTTTTTTGATGAAAAAAAGGTTGCCTTGAATCTTTAGGGCATAAATTACAAAATGCTTCAATTCTCATTGGTTGCTTCAAATAATTCTTCAACTTCCACTGGTTTCTTTTGAAAACTAGTATTGACTTTGAACAATAACTTGGTCATTTGGGGTCAATGCATTATATATTTTTGGGTCAATGAGAGACTATGAAGAACTCTATTCAAGCTAGCAAACAAGTGATGTTGCAAAAGAGGAAAGACATCCTATCACATCCTAGCTAGAATTTATTGTCAGGGTGTAAAAGAGAGGATTCCAACCTACTTTGAAGTTGGTGTAAGTTAACCCCTAAAAGCCCAAGGGGTTTGGGCAAAACACAAATGTGTTATAAAATATAAGTTAATACTGAAAGACAACCCAATATTTTCAAGGAAAAAAAAAAAAAATTCAAAAAAACGTTTTTTTCTGCCCGAAAATTCTGCCCGAAGTCGGGCAGCGACCAAAAATGGTCGTTTGAGCGCTTAGGGGTTAAGAGTCTATTCATCTTGTTTCATACAMTGCCCTTAAGAATAGATTGAGTGACACCAAGACAATATACCTCAGGTAAGAGAGAGATTCTATACTATCTAATGATAGGACAAGGTTTTGTATTGGGATAGTATATAATGTTTAACACATGTATGGTGGATGTCTTAGTAGTGTTGAGAGTGTGATTGGGTGTGATTGGGTGTGATTGGGTGTGATAGAAGATTATTATTTCAATAGTTCAAGAGGCCAATCTTCTTATTCACTATTTATTTTTTAGCCTTAATAAAATATTATGGCAAAAACATGTCATTGTTTGTGAATGTAGATGGTAGTGTGTTTGTTTGTAGTAGGTGCTATCCCATTCGAGCTAATATTGGTTATTTTATAATTGCTAAATGTTATTGTTTTCGTATGAATTGGTATCAATATTAGTTATAATATGATTTTTGTAACCAGCAAGATTCAATGTCATTATAATTTAACTTTTGTAATTATTTTGAGGTTAGGATTGTAAGGCTATTAAATACATAATTTAAGAGTAGGAATTTGTAAGAAAGGTGATTCATTGTGAAGCAGGTAAGTTGTATTGCTTCTCTGATAATTGATAATGTTGGTAAGTATTGTTTGATTATTTTTGTAAGTAAATAGTAGTAATAAACAATATTAGGGAATATTTTTGCTCCTTCCAAACCCATGGATTGTCCGTGCATAGAATAGAGTGCACTATAGAATGAAATGCATTAGAAGATATTTGAGGCCAAAAGAAGCCCGCATATTCTCCAGAGTTCCCGAATTGTGGGAACTTGCCACATCAACAATTTGACATGGTCAAGACCATATTAATTATTTAATTAGTATTTTTTTTAATATATATATTTTTAAAATAAGTTTTCAAATTTTTATTATTTTTTGAAAATTTATTATTTATTATTTATTTATTTTATTTAATCTATTTAAATTTTTTGGCAATAGTGGCAAGTTTGTAGTTCCCGGATAGCAAGGGAATAGCCCTAAAATGACCCTCTTTTGGTCTTAAATATCTTCTAATGATTCAATCCCTCAAGCATTGCAAATTAAATTGAAGTTACAACAGAAAGTATCTTGGTAGAGGGATATACCTTCCACCTAAGGATATGGAAGGAGATTATACAATGTTATGTACAGGTTCATCTTCAAAATTTTCACCTCAAGGAAAACATTGGATTTTATTATAAATTTCCAATGCTCAAAGTTCTTAGAATTTGAATTTCATATTTGGATTTAGACAGTCCAAACAAGTTGGCGACTTGCAAAATTACCTGGGTTTGTGGGTTGAACTTACATTTATTTGGTTGGTGGAAATCTTGCAATCAAACCTTCTCAAGGGTTGGAG
This sequence comes from Pleurozium schreberi, assembly GCA_006891605.1. Lineage (NCBI taxonomy): Eukaryota > Viridiplantae > Streptophyta > Bryopsida > Hypnales > Hylocomiaceae > Pleurozium > Pleurozium schreberi. The sequence goes on from VACF01002050.1 coordinate 45,584, forward strand.
AACACCTACCTTTTTGTTTGTCTTGAGGGAAAACACTGAAATTTTTAGTTTCCACACATGACAAAATTTGTAAATTTTGAATTCATATTTTCAATCACGAGGTCACAAGAGAGGCCCCAAATCAGTAGGGGCTAGTAGAGAGATAAAAATTTCAAGCACATAATAGAGGGTCTTTTTTTTATTTGCACCCTTGGAATGAAAGTTGGGGTGAACTGACCCCTCGCTTGGCCACTCGTTAATACCCTGAAATTTTTTATTTTCCACGTATGATAGAATTTGCAAGTTATGAATTCATATTTGCAATAGGAGGCTTTATATTTTACTAGCACCAGTGGCTGAGCGAGGGGGTCCACCCCGGCCGGAATGACTTGGGGGGACAAGCGAGGGGGTCGACCCTTTCAGGTTGGAAGAAGCTTCTCCTCGACGACGGGTATCATCGGTATGTCTCTGTCTACAGAATCCTGCGGGTACCTATGGAGAGGGGCAGACGGGTATTATTTGTCTGTAGAAAACATCCGGGTATCAATCAAAGTGAGCAGACAATTGACTGTGGGGTCYGTGGAAGCTGCTGAAGAAAAGTCCGATCACGGTAGCTGGTGGGTCAACCGGGACAGACCGCGTCGGAGAAGCGCCGAGAAGGGGGGGGGGCAGAAGCTTGCCTTGCTACCCAAGCATTAGCCCTCGGGCAGGAGGGTCTCTGCCCGCTAAACAAAAAAAGCCGTCTCGCACCTCAGCTTCAAGGGCGGCTCAAACCCAGTATGGCTGGGCACTTTTTTCTCAGTCCTTGAGGTTGTGAGAGAGCTTCTGCGCTTCGGTGCTTCTCGTGGTGCCCCCATGAGAGTCATCACTTCCTTCGAGTTACCTCCTGCACCTCCCCTCCTTCCCAATTTCTAGCTCTTTTTTTTTTCCTGCACTTCTTGTGGTTGTTGCTGTGTTTGTATCGTCACTGTGTTGCGAGTGTTTTTGGTCGATTTTGTAAGTTGTTTCTTTGGGGTTTTGGTAGTGGCGAAACCCCAGGACTAGTGGGCATTTTCGAATTTGAGAGACGGGAAAATTTGAAAAAGATTTGAAGTGTGCGTGTGTGAGTGAGTGAGTGAGTGAGGAGATTTATAGCCATGGCGCAGCGACTGCCCCCTGGTTTTCGTTTCCACCCGACGGATGAGGAGCTTGTTGCATACTACTTGAAGAAGAAGATCAATAGAAGTCAGATTGAGATGAACCCGATTAAAGTGGTGGATCTCTACAAGGTGGAGCCCTGGGACTTACCAAACCTGTCGTCGCTTGGGAGTAACGACCAGGAGTGGTACTTCTACAGCGCGCGGGACCGGAAGTACCCGAATGGCTCCCGCACGAATCGTGCTACGGAATTTGGCTACTGGAAGTCGACGGGCAAGGACCGCACGGTGCGATGCACAAGGTCGACGGGCATGAAGAAGACGCTCGTCTACTACATGGGGCGAGCTCCCCGAGGGGAGCGAACCGACTGGGTGATGCACGAGTATCGTATGGAGGATAAAGTGTATGAGAATTTGACAGGACGGCAGGAGCCGTATGTTCTCGCGCGCGTTTTCAAGAAGAGCGGGGCGGGGCCGAAGAATGGGGAACAGTACGGTGCTCCTTTTGAGGAGCCTTCCAGTCCTCTTCTTCCCGAAGAAGAAGAATCTCCGGCTGAAGTAGTAGCAGAAGTAGTAACAGAAGTGAAGGTGGAGCCAGAGACTGTAACAGAAGATGTTGGAAACGATGCATCGTTTTTCTTCCCTGAGGCCGCCATGGAAGCGTTTATGGCAGGGGAAACGACCATAGAAGAACCTTGGGCGGATTTCCCTGAAGTCCCTGAAGATTTGAGACCGGGCAACAACGACGCGATCTCGTTTCAGGAGGTTCTGGATGCGGTGCAAACTCAGCCTCAGGAGGAGTCATGGAAGGAAGCTGTCATTGACAATGATCTTATGTTCAGTGAAGATTTTATGAACGGCGATGGAGGCTTGACCAGCGATGCGCTTGCTTTCAATGGTGATTCGTTTGATTTCGGGATGCCTGTAGGGACTGATGACTACCTGGAAATCAATGATCTGGCGGCGGAGCTTGGAGATCAGGATGGATACATGCCCGTTGGCTCGGAGATTCAGTTGCGGCCTGCGCGAAGCTTAAATGTCATGCCGATGCAGTTCGATTCCCAAGGCGACACGGCTCGGCGCATGCTATTGATGCGCCCCAATAACCAAGCTTTCAACCAGGTGGACAGTTTCATTCCGAGGATGCTTCACAGCAGTGCTTCCTCCCGGGACTTGTCACAGTTCGCTGATCTTGCATCATCGAGCCTGGAGTTTCAAAGACCTTCCGAAGGATGGTCCATTGATGGAGAGCTTTTAGACGATTCTTCGACACGGTTGAGACGTGAAGGTATTGAGAGATTCTGAGTCATTAGACTTTGCCTTTTTGAAAATTTTGGGCTGTACGAGCTTCGGCAGACCCCTTCTGTGTACATGAAACTAACTACAGGATAGTTACGAATCGAACTAACTTCAGGATAGTTACAGAGATGGAGGCCTGGTAGACTCGAGGACAAGGAGAAGTGCTAGTAGGATCATGTGAACATCAGGTCGGAAGGAAGGTAAGGCGAGTGATGGAGTTTTGGTATCATGCGGCCGTATGTGAAGAAGCCCTTCGTTGCAGCGGGTTTTGATGGGAATTGTCCCTGTGTGCAGATTTCTTCTCGAATTATGAAGGTATGCTGCCTTCCACATCAAGCAGAGAAGATCCACAACGTACTGTGGATGGAAGTTTGCCATCAGAATTGGATGTGTCATCTCCTGCTGCAGAGTTGGATTTCCCCGCTTCGTATTACTGGCAGATGCCTGACTTTRTGCCTCCAGCTCCTCCTGACAGTAAACAAAAACAATCCTCTGGGAAATTGTCGGCAGCACTGGATAAGCTGATGCCGATTCTTCCTGCTTCTGCTGCTGAAATGCCTAGCTTCAGCAGGACTTTTGTAAAAGCTTCTGACACGCATGTGACTACCTTCACCATCACCTGTTCAAGTTCTGAAAATGGTGCCAAGACTGTGCAGGCCGCTGTGGTGAATTACGGTGGCGGGARGTTGCAGCAGGAGGTCATGTCTTGGAAGCCTTGCACCGCCGAAAASTGCAAGCAAGAATGCTGTTTGCGGAGACCACAACAGCAGCAGCTCCAACGGAAGGTGGCTAAAGGCTCTTGGAGTGGGTTTGGGTTTGTGTTCTTGTTGGGAGTAGTTTCTGCTCTCATTTGGTTCTTRTTGTTGCGAGGCACATGGCGGATTGCGCAGACCGTGATCAATGTGGTTTTGTAGCAAGTCCTGCAGCAACTGAAGCCCCTGCCCTGGACTAGCCTTTTGCAGGGGACCTGTTTACATTCATCGCAGCACTTGCTCTTCAAATTGCAGTATTTAGGTTGCAGGATCTACTGTACATTTTGCACTCGCAGAATATTTAGTTCAGCTGTCATTCCGTTGGGTCTCTATTCAATGTAGTACGGTTGATTGTGCGCACGTCTGAGAGCCTCACTGGAGCCTTGAAAAAAAACCAGTGACTGCAAAAAATTGTTGGAGCGAAATGCCCAACTCTGTAAATTATTTCATATACCGACACTGTCACGATGCAAAATTTTCGCTCTGCAGTTTTCCATGCCAATTTACGTAGCGCAAAGTTTTTAWTTGGATTTGTYYGAAAAGCTGGGAACTTCAGCAGCTTTTCTGTGATATTGCAGGTGGTTCATCTCCGTGTGTGAGGTTCTTCGTGGGAGTATGCTTTGCAAATGACTCTGTATGAGCACAAACTGAATTGCTTAATCTGACTGCCTGGACTCGTAAGAATTTTTTTATGATGTAGTCTGAATGGCTGTGACATGTTTCTGGTGATCACTGTGAGTCATTTGCTTAAAACAACCAAGTCCATTCATGAAGGTTAACCCCTAAAGGATCATAAGGCCACCACAAAAAATGATTGAGTGTGTGATTTTTGGTGACTATCTTATGAAAATAGAGAATGCACTTAGGATGTCACTCCACATCCTCATATCTTTTTTTTCACACCTCAAAATGGTTTGAAAGAGGTTAAACATCAATATTACAATGATATGTACCTCGAGGGAAAATAGAGTTCTTGGAGCACTTTTGAGCATTCACATTTGAGGGTATGTATGAAGTACCGCCTACGTGAAAATCTTTCATCAATCTTGTCAAGAGTGGCAATTTCTCAAAAATTGTGCAATTTCATCAAACTATTTTCTTTGGAAAGCTAGATAAGTCCTCTTTCATTTCAACATCGGTGATCATCAAAATTGTTCCACTCAAATGAAGCATTATGCTTGAATGTTCCAATAGCTAGTTCAAAACATTAGAGCTATGCTCAAACAACACCGGTTGTTTAGGGGCTAAACTACTACACAAAATTCCAAGCCAAATGAATGTCTACACTTCTATCCTACATAGACGGATTCTTTGTCATCCATCAAGACACTTAGTGTCYATTGYGTCCTTAAAGMKATAGAGAATTCTCTTATTCATGACATTTGAATGCAATTCTCTTTGCCTTACTAYTGTTGTAATCCTAGAAGGTTGGGCCCATAACCATTGATTTCAAGCCTCAATGTCCACCACTTTGTTTGCTTCCATTTTGCAACTAGATTTCACTATATTATAGTGACTAGTATTGTGGTATAAATCAAAGTTACTCTCGCACTCTAAACTAGAAAATCAACAAAGTTAACCATAGTTGTAGGCCCAAAGCTCATATTGCTATGAAATTTTGAAATTTTGAAATTTCCAAAATTTCCAAAATTCCAATTGGTGTAGAAATTGCACATACTAAGCTTCATTTTATTAGTTGGCCTCAAATTCAAAAATATCGTTTTTATGGCTAAAACTCACATCAAGCGTAAATAGTAAGAAATGGCCAAAGTCATTAAATGTTTTTTCAACCCCATAGGAGATTGTTTTGGGGTTGTTTCCTAAAAATGTTCTTTGTGCAGGGAACCAGTGACTCCTGGTTTGAAATTTTGAATTTCAATAACAAAAACAAAACAAAACAAAAAATTCAAAAATCTTAGAAAGTAAGGTAGGAAGTCCAAAAAGCACCCATCTAAGGGATGAAGCTGAATTTTGGCAAGGTGAAACTTCTTGAAATAATTTTCAGTAACTTTTCCTAGAAAGACAAGTGGAATTGGAATCTAACCCAAGTCGTTTCATATTTTTTGGAGCTTTGTGGAATTAGTTATGATTTTTTGAAGTTGCAGAAAAATGCATTTCAGTGGGCTTTATTACCGACCACCTCCTCAAATGTAGATTGCTTGTACATTGGAGAGTGCAAAATTTACCTCGAGAGCCTGATTGGTTTTAGAACCTACTCCATTTTAGGACCTCCTACCTTGTAAAGAAACTCAAAATTGATTTAAATTTTTTGTTTTCAAATATTATTTTTAAATATTTAATATTTAATTAAAAATAATTAGTTAATATTATTTGACGTGGCAATTTCTCGGCCACGTCAGATTGCCTACGTGGCAAAGTTCCTAGAGTTTTCAATGCTTTTCCATAGCCTGAACACATAATAAGGGTGATCTTTGAATTAACCCCTCATCGCCGAAGTTCCAACCAGGCTTAAAAGCATCCTCCCTTTGCAAGTGTTAAAAGTCTAAATTTCAGTAAGTTATGAAGATCTTAACCGTACAATATTGTAGTGTGCATGTTGTAGATGGTGTGGAACAAATTTGGGGTCATTTGACCGTATAGATTGAAAGATTATAATGTTTTTTTGTGGGAATATAATTTTTATTTCAATTGGTGCCCGGAAGCAAAAGTTATACCACAAAAATCCCAGAACTGAACTCGGCGGGCAGCAAAAACAATTTTGCAAAAATTCAAAATTAAATTTTTAAATTTTTTTTCCAAAACAATATACTTTTGTCTACATGAGAAGCTTTGATTCATTCTATTTGAACTAGTAATGAAAAAGTAATGGACAATCTTGTTTTTCAGGCAATCTAAGGATCATTTTGAAAAAATATCTTGTAGGACTCATTTATGAATGCAATTTTTACAATTTTTCAAAAAAAATTGTTGGACAAGGTGAAGTTTACTTTCTAGAACAATCTCACCATTGGCTTTATTGTGTTTCAATCCCATCCTAGAGCTATTAACCATTTAGTTTTTCTTTCAATCTTGGATCTACTTCTACTTAACAATTTTTTAGAGATTGAAAATCAAGTGTGTGTTTTTTTAATTTTTTTTTCTAGACTTTCAACTCAATTCTTCAACATAAAAATTTTTAAATTCAAAGTCTGTAGTGCAAATGTTTTTGAAAAATGGCGATCAAAGTCATCTTAAATTTCAGGCCAGTGTTCAAAAAAGCTTTCTTTTTCAACTTTGAATGCTAATATCTTCCAATCTATACGGTCAAACTTCATGAAATTTTTACCATATGATCCAAGACAAGTGAAGTACAAGATCCTATGGTTAGATTTTAAGAATTTTTTTGTTTTGTTTTCTTGGTTGAATGCAGCAAAATAGGGCAGTTTTCAGTGGTTTTTGATAGAAAAATGGCCTTGGGACAATTTTCAGGGGTTAAACATGTGGAGGACACTTGGACCAAAGTCTAGGGATACAACTAGGTGCACTCTATGGTACAAGAATGGGAGCAGGGACAGTAATGGATGTCTCTACCTTATTGACATTGAATTTTTTTTGCATCAAGTTCTTAAACGTTCTTGTCTCCTCATACCATTCACAAGATAACATGTCGCACTTTTTTCTTACAAAAATGACTTAATCTATGCCAAATCTGACCTTCATGTACGATAATACTGTTGAAATACACGGAAATCAGAAAGAGGTCATGAGAAGGTGCCMACTTCAAACTTCTGAGGGGAACACACAGGTATTTGGAGTCATTCCCAGAGTGAAGGAAAGCTTTGGACCTAAATCACAAGAGATTATAGCTCACATTTTAGTACTCATAATAAGAACATGGACCAAAGCCAAAAAAAATGATGTTACTGTGGAAGCACACAAAACAGTCAATTTAAGGAATTCAGCATAGTTTAAGGCACTTTTTCCTAGATATAGTCTTTTTTGTAGTATTAGCAAGTGAAAATCATGAACATCCATAAGAAAAAAATTAGATTTTTGGTTGTCATATGCAATTTCTACGATTTTTTAAAGTGCAGGCTCCCAAGACCATTGAAATTGTCCCATAGGTGGACCTAAATATGAAATCTGTCAAACTCAACACACTAAATAGTGAAATTAGTCTCATAGGTGGACCTAAATATGAAATCTGCCAAACTCAACATACTAAATAGTGAAATTAGTTTGCCTTTACATTTAGGTTGCCTTACCCCAAGAAAGTTAYTCTACAAGCCATCAAARTTAACAAATATTTCTAAAAATACTTCCATTTGTACACATGGTGGTTTATGAGTCCCAACTATGCCAATAGGTAACTCAAAAGTAGTGCAATCTAGCACAATAAATCTAAATATTTATATTGTGTGGAATGTCGAGAAATTAGTGAGGGGCAACCTAATTTCACTACTTGGTGTAATTAGCGAATCAAAGTTAAGTATGTGTCCTTCAAATGAGTCAAACAATCAGATTTTAGCATTTGGAGGACACATTAACCAAAGTCTAGGGACACAATTAGGTCAGTCTAGGGTACAAGAATGGGAACTGGTGYACTAATGGGGGTTTCTACCTTATCAGTGACATCTAAGGTGCGTGTTTGTGTTGAACATAAAAGTCACACCTTGCTGCACATAATTTTCTTTCGAAAGTGGGCATCTTACGTATTCAAGAAGCACTTSAATGACACTTTCAATGATGAAATTAGGTACAAATTTGAAAGTCTTCAAATTCTATAATTTATTCACTACAAGAAAAAATGGTGTTTTAAGTATAGTCTTTAAATAATGACCTATAAGAGGTCTTTTAAATAAAATTTTACTCAAAATATATATTTTAAGTAAAATTTTACTTAAAAGAACTCGTATAGGTCATTACTTAAAAGACTGTAATACTAGGACTATACTTAAATCACCCCTTTTTCTTGTAGTGATTATGCAACAATTGTCATTGAAGTGAATCTTCACCTGTACTTTCTTATGTCACAGTCTGGCATGTTCCAAGAATGGGTTTTGAAACACTTTTATAGGGTAGTTTGCTCTTAACCCCTAAAGTCCCATTGTCCCCTCGAGGGACAAAATGGATTTTGGGCAGGTTCTTATGGTCTCAATATATGTGCTAATCTTCTGAATTTTTGAGAGAAGATGGGAAAACACATTAGCTTTCCAAAAATATAATTTTTATTTTAATTGGAGTCTAGTAGCAAAACTTGTGGCACAAAAAGCCCTTTTTTTAGTTCGGCGGGCAGAAATTTACCCTCAAGAAAACTTAAAATAAATTTTTGAAGTTTTTTTTTCAAATAATTTGTATTTTTTCCTACATGGGAAGCTTTGATTCATTCCATTTGGATTTGTTATGCAAAAGTTATGGACAATCATAGATTTCGGGCAATTTGAGCATTTTCTTGAAAAAATAACTTATAGGTGTCATTTTTGACCTCAATTTTCACAATTTTTCAAAAAAAATAGATTTACAAGGTTAAGATCTCTTGCTCAAGAAATCTCACAATCAAGATTAGTATAATTCAATTCCATCTTAGAGCTATTAACAATTTAAATTTTCCTTCAATCTTGAACCTACTTCTACTTAGCAATTTTTTAATGAGTGAAAATTACGTGTTTTTTTGCTGAATTTTTTTTCTTAGATTTTGAACTCAATTTTTTATCATATGAAAAAAGAAATTCAAAATCAATAGAGAAAAAACAAAAGTTATGAAGGTTCAAAACCAAAAAATTTAGTTGAACAAGTTGTAAAAAAACTTGTTTCTTTTACTTCAAACACAAATATCTTGCAATCTACAAGACCTAAGTTTGTGAAATTTCTTCCACACATTCTTTTGCAAGTCTAGTACAAGATACTATGGTTAGATATGCCAAAAAACCATTTAAAATTTTTTTGGCTCTTTGCATTTTAATGGTAGTTTTGAGTGATTTTTGATGGAAAAAAGGCCTTGAGACTTTCACGGTTAAAGTGGTCATGCTCTAGAAGCGATCATGATAGAGAGGTACATTTTTCTTTCTTCAATGTACCAGCCATGTATATTTCAGGAGGTGGTCGCTTTAGGATAAGTATGGAGTCTCTAAAAAACCATACCTACCCACTAATTCACGTACTAAAACTCCTCATAACTTCTAGCTCAGTAATCCAAATACCATCATAGGCTTACAAAGGCTTACAAGGCCTAAAGAATGTTGTGTTGCCAGTTGTAGAATGCTTCGGTTTCCCTCTGCAAGTCAGCATCTGCAACCCTGAGAGCCTTTCCCAGCACAACATTCCAGAAGGGACTCGCTGAAGCCATTGTCGACGGACGCAATCCCTAGCAAGCAATGTCAGAATGTCCAGGAACACTGAAATTGCAGTACTAAACTTGTTGTTGCATTAGAATTGGAAGAGATATCTGAAGTCCCGTCGTCAACGGAAGAGCAGATCATTAGAATTCTATCGAATTGCGAGATCAAGTTGGTGTTAGATTCCATTGCCATCGCTTAGGGTGTGGATCGAAGCAGGAGCTATGGCGCAGGCTCGGCGTGCGAGTGCTCTGCTTCTTCGGCGCTGCAGCTTGCTTGCAGCGGAACATATTGTTGCTCCACCGGCGAACCGATCTCGTGGCTTGGCGTCGTTGAGTCTTGTGAGCTTCACCAAGGAGCGGACGACGGGTTCGAGGGAACGAACGGGATGGAGAGTGCGTGCGGGGGCGGTGGTAGGGGGAACTGCTGTGGCTGCGGTGACGGGGTTCATGAGCTTGCTCCCTCCCGCTGTGACGTGCTGTGAGGCACTCCAACAGATTGACGGGAGTGAGAGCGTCCAACAGTCTGCTGAAGCTGTTGTTGCAACGGAGGCGCTTGATGGAAAGTAAGTGTCAAGCTAATCGGTTCTAATTTGGACTTTTATAATTTGAGGCTTTTTTGGATTTCCATTGTCGATTGGCGTAGTGTTGGAACGATTAGGTTCTTTTTGATGGAGAACTCGGAATTTAGAATTGAATTTGTGTGAGAGGTTTTATGATAGGATGCAGTTCCGTTGCCGAACTAACACTCGAAAATGAGTGAGGTAAGRTGACCATGATTGTTTACTGATCGCCTCCTTCTGTGTAAATGCAACCACGCTTTACTCATTCTAAATTTCTAAATTTCTAGCTTCTTTACCCACGTGTTCTCAAGAATATKTACGACGATTCTAGTTCAAGGTTACTGTTACACAATTTTATTCATTGTGTGCGTACTTGAGACTTAAGAGCAGAGTCTGATGAAGCAAAATCGAAAAAAAGATCGGCCTTAGGCAATCAGAAACTCAATTACAAATGGAAAATTACGGATCATTTCGTTTTCCGGTACTTCTWCTCGGATTCAAAATGCTGCGCTTCCCTACTTTGGTATAGAATGAGCGTCCTCCGGAAGTTCTTGACAGATTTGGCGTCGGCATTTTAAGAGCTAATTGCTGTTGAGTCGACACACTTTGTTGTCTTTGCCATATATGCCGAGGCCGTGATACGAAATGATTTGAGGATTGACTCACCGGATTAAGTTCGTGCATCTAGATCTCTTGACTAGTATAAATAAATTTGACGCAGTTGCTCTTAATCGGACCATACTGAATTGGTAAATTAATGGCAGCAAGGACGCGCCTCGAATCCTCAGTGCTGACACCGTAACACATCTTCTTGCGGAATTGAGAGCTATCTGTGATGTAAGTATTATCGTAGCCGCTTATATGTCGGTCTTCGTGCCGAGAAATTCTTCTTTCTGGCTCATTTTTGAGTTTGTGTAGAGCTTCTCGGTAATTGGTAAAGGATGCCTGGAATAGTATTTGGAACTGCTCTTACTAGTTCTGCTRTTCTCATATGATTGRACTCAGTGGTAATCTGTACTGTGTTTTTCTTASAGTTGTAGTGAGTGTTCTTTCCGTGCTATTACTAGCGATTGGTCCTGGACTTTTAGAATTTTCTTTTCCGCCCTTAGCTTATTGTTCTCTTCAATTGTGAAACTATTAATGAGAGCCAAGGTTGGAATTCAGGAGGACCGAGTTGTTGTAGATGAGGACGAAAGGGAATTTCACGCAAAACCGTGGAACACATATCACTCCGTGGACGCCATCCCAGATATCGTAGTGCACCCAGAGTAAGTTGGAGATTTTTCGACCGGTGTCATCGAACATGAAATTACACATTTTGTCATATGGTATTACCAAGCCGAAGTTATCGCTAGGTTTGAGGGACTTGAAGATTGCATGCCTGTTACACATAAAAATTGTGAAGTGGGCTATAAGATTTCTTACGATGGTCTCGKCATGAATTTTTTTTCCGTTGTGTGCAACAATCGRMATAGCTCTGGTCTTGCCTCGAGTATTTTTTTGTAATTTGTGTTTGCTATTTTCTTATTATTCAGGTCTCAGGAGGAGGTGGTCGCAATCGTTAAAGCTTGTGCAAAATTCAAGGTGTTCAGCGTCTTCCAAACATTTGTCGACGAAATATTAGTCGAATACAACAGAATGGCTCGATGGCTGCGTTGATTATTGTAGTGTTTTTCTTGACCTTCGATATTAGCTGATATGTGATTGTTTGCTGTGTTCAGGTCCCTGTAACGCCATTTGCAGGAGGAACGTCTCTTGAAGGGCACACCATGACGCTTCAAAGAGGAGTAAGCATTGACATGAATTCAATGAAGGTATACTTCTGGCTCTCGGCAGTATATTTGAACAATTGTAGTCTTCTCCTTTATTTTTGTTTCTTTCAATAATGGAAAAAACGCACGTTCTAGTGATTTTATTCTATAAGTTTTAGATATATTCCTCTAGTATTCATCGGCGAACTTCTGTAGGCCATATGATTGTTAATTGGATGATCCAATCACTTTGTAATCAGTTATACTTCTCAAGGACTTCTTGAGGAGWGGAATGAGGAATAATGTTATGAACGATCTTGTGCTGAGCTGGAGTTGTGCAGAAAGTCAAGGAATTACACCTGGAAGATATGGATGTAATCGTGGAGCCAGGGATTGGCTGGATGGAGTTGAATGAATATTTAAAGCCTTACGGCCTCTTCTTTCCTCTAGATCCTGGTAATACTTCGCATCTGTGCAATCAAGAATCTTTCTATGCCGCTGCTGAAGCTGAATATCTCAGGAGGGATGGAGTCCTCAAGTGGAACCAGAGTATGGTATACCTGTCTGGTATACAAAATGGGCGATGGAGATGCCGTGCTAGTATACTGGCATAGCATTTCCGCGACGAATTTTGCATGCCAGCCAGGCTTACTTTGCTGTGGTTGATAAATTTAATTTGTATATATTTGAAATTTTGTGATGCGTCGTACACGTCGCTTGAAATCTTTAGTCACAAGTTATTCTCGAATCAGGTAAGGAATTCAAGGGTTAATTGCAATTTTCAAAGACCAAGTTTATGTGCTCAGACGTTCTCTAAACTGCGACATGCTGCTGCACTGTTCAACACTGCATCATTTTTGTGTTACATCTGCCTGTTGTGTTTATATTGATTTTTCCCATCCGTGATTTTGTGCAGGACCTGGCGCTACAATTGGAGGAATGTGTGCAACTCGATGTTCAGGTTCAATGGCTGTGAGGTACGCCGTTTTCGACCGCTTGGTAGACTGAAATGAACCTTGAGATTCTATTTGGCAGACGTCGTGTTAGGGAGTCATTAACCCCKAAGTTTCTTGGAATAATGACAGAAATGTGAAGACGTGTGCTAGAGTACAACTTACAACTTTAGAAGAATAGCGTAGGGGCGACTTCCAAAGAAAAATTGTATACTATGACTCAGGTCAAATCCTTACAATTAGACCTACCAATTGCACTAGTCAATATTAATCGATAGCTTAAAGTATTTAATTTGTTGTTTCACCTGGACGGTAAATGAGAGAGGTGAAGAGCAATGTTTTTGGTTATGTACGATTCGAAGGTTGAACGCGATCCTATTATGAAGCAGTAMCACTAACGGTGTGATTCTTTGTTCGTGCATGGCAGATATGGCACAATGCGAGACAATGTCATTTCTTTGAAGGTGCTGTACTAACATTCGACCTTCAGAGCGATACAATTAGCATCGTCAATATAAAATTGTATTGGATCTTAAATTATTTAGGTGCAGCGTTTTCAGATTAGAGTTTCTTGAGAGGATTTCTTCAAAACAATTTTGCTAGTAKAACGGTGACCGGTAACTGTTATCAAAGATTATTTTTGTGATCGTTTCAATATTGAACTTATTATCCATTATATTAGTGCTTCTGCAAATTCTTGTGGTTCTCGAGCTCCTCTCATTGTGTCCTTCAGTTCRTCGCTACGAGACACTTTTGTAACCTATGAGATCTTTCTTGCGCCTTTGGCAGGCTGTTGTGGCAAATGGGGATCTTGTCAAAACAGCAGCTCGTGCCCGAAAAAGTTCTGCGGGGTAGGTCTATTCCCGTTGTTATCCCGTCTTTATGGCTTCAGGTTCTCGTCTAGTGAGAATCTCAAATCAATTGTTTTATTTTGATCTTGTTCAGACTTGATTTCCGTCGATGACTTTTGATTTGGTGTGTTATAATGGGCAGATATGACTTGACAAGATTGCTGATTTGGAGTGAAGGTACTCTAGGGGTTATCACAGAGGTCACTCTTCGTCTTCAAAAAATTCCTGAAGCTACTGTTGTAAGTTCATACTAATTGTAAAGTCGTGATTTGCTTACACATTTATCCTTCCTTTGGTTTTATTTTGCCTTCCAACTTTTGTTTGACGCTATAGAAATGTATCTGGGAAATTCAGGGAGGTTTTGTCAGTCTTGGTTTAGTTCCCAAGTGCTGTGGCTTTTCATTAGTCCGTTTTCAGGTGATGTTTTTAATCATTCTGTGACAAGCTGTCAAGTGATGCAATGATTTCACTGTGTCCGACCATTTTGGTGTATACTCGAGTATTTTGACTCTATTTGACCTGGTTGTCCGTTCGGTTTCAGTTGTTTTCGCTTCGTAGGGCAGCTTCGCTCGCAGTATGAATTTGAATTCTCTGAAAGAGAAGCCCTATTCGATAAAAGTGATGGGGATAATATTTCTAAAATGTGCTGAAAATGATTCCGCTCCCACTCGTTGCTTTGTCTTCGTAATCGTGGAGATTTGTGTCTGTTTGCAGGTAGCCATGTGCAATTTTAAGAGTGTTGGAGACGCAGCTGCTGTAGCAATTGCCACCATGCACTCGGGCATTCAGGTATCTAATTCTTCATACAAACCAAAGCTTTTACTCCTGCTGTGTTGTTAGTTAGACTTATAGCACAGTTTAATGGGCTTAGCTCAATTAAATTTACCTATTCTTATATATCTTGTGAGATCTTGCGCGGGTATAATCATTACCACAGCCTTGTGGACTTATTGATGTGTCACACCCTAAACCCAAATTTTCTGCATCGAATTAGGCCTCCTAGATCCTGTTATTTTTTGGAGTATGCCTGTCGAAAGCTATTAGTAAATTTTTCTGATCTAACTGTGTGAAGTGGCATCGGTTCAGGGCAGGTCTCGCGAGTTGAGCTGCTGGATGAGGTGATGATGAAGGCGATTAATTTGGGCAACGACAAGGACTATCCTGAAGAGGCGACGCTTATGTTCGAATTAATCGGCACAGGTTTAGTTCCTCTTTTAATGGGAATTTTTGCCTGCTTGGGTTGTCGAATTTGGGGTTCAGATGCTATTGGAGATTGTTGTTCCTACATCCTAAGCATATTTAAAGTGAAAATGAATAGAATGTAAAAGTGACATTCTAAGCATATTTGATATCATAGTTTATTCATATGGAGTCATATGGACTTGAAAAACTTGAGATGAATAGTGTCAGCGGTTGTTTGTGTAATTTTGATGTTTAGATTCTTCTAAGAATTCTTTCTTGAGAGCTTGAATCCATGGGTTGTTTTGGATAATTTTGTGTCAATCATACCGACGTCCTGATTAAGTGTCAAAGCAAACAAGTTTGATTTGATTTGAAGCAAGGTATTTCTCAGACGTACGACTTATCAATGGAGAATGATATGAACTTTCCTCCATTGTCCTTGTTTTGATTGACAAGGACCGCATTTTCTTGGCAGTACAATCCTATCACATGCAGGGGATGGGAATTTTCACGCAATTATTTTGTTTGACCCAAAAAATAAAGAAGAGGTGGACGAGGCCTTGGCACTATCTAACGAGATGGTGCATACGTCGCTCTCCATGGAAGGTTAGTCTGCCATTACCTTCTCAAGTGTCAGATTCGATCCTGTTGTGAAGTGTCAGAGGTGTCTGGCTTCCTACCTTTATAGGTGATTCATTACTTTGTGAAATTATGTCATTTGTTTTTTACTCATGTCTAATCAATACTAGATTCTATATAACGATAAGATTACTTCTCAATTTTGCTTACATGGGCAGCTGATGTAATAGATAAATTGAAACTCGCTGACGTTGGCAAGGCTTTCTTTCTAAAAGTCAACTTTTCCAAATGTTGAATTATTGGGACAGGAACCTGCACAGGAGAGCATGGAATCGGAGTTGGGAAAATGAAGGTAATCTTAGATTGTTGTTTGGGTGCCAGACATTTTCTTTTGAATCCTGTTTTCAAGATAAACAACGTTTACTTGGCTTCTTTTTTATATTTTGTGGTTGGGCCTTTTCAGTAGTCATATCAATACTTTTCAAACATGGGGAATAAYAAATCGAACYTCTCCTGAATTGTGCAGTATCTGGAGAAAGAGCTTGGACCAGAGGCATTGACGATGATGGGCACCATCAAGCAAGCGTTAGATCCGAACAATATCATGAACCCGGGCAAAGTAATCCCACAGAGGTTTTGCTATTAGTGCAATATGGCGAGACTTTGATAGCGCATCGATTGATCCTTCTGCAACTGCAACTGCACCTGCCCTTCGCACCGGGTTACTTTTTGGTAGAGAAAGCTAAGTGTTCTACCTTGGTGTCCTCAGGGTCACAAATCTCTGCTAAAGCTATGACTTTTGGTCTGTGAAAAGAATAAGAGATCATCAACGTTTAGCATTCCTATGGACAATCGACWCCAGTGGTAGGTCTGATGTCCTGTCTAATATATGATACATGCCCAAGAAAATTGTWCACCTCTCTTTCTATGTAGGTTTTGTGAATTTTGCCCCATTGGTCAACCAATGGTTTGAATTCCTTTATTTGATCCTCAGAAAGTGTTACACCATGAAATTAAGGTCTCAACTTGTCTAAACCACTCCAAACATCCATTTTAGCTCTTCTGTTCCGTCTAGAGTGAATGAAATTCTTTTCTGCGGCCACTAAGTCTGTGTATAGCTTTGGTGATCCTCCAAAAAGTCTAGATGGCAGGAATAGGCGAGCAGCATGTGCACCATTAAATGATGGTTTGCTTGGAACATTGTTATGTCTGCCTGACAATTGTTCATCTCTAAAAATGATGACGTTGTCACCATGTGCACCAGTAGAGGAAATCACTTCTTGCATCTATTGTAGCTTCCTCTTTTAGTTTCTTGTCTCTGATAGTCCAAACAAATTGAAAGTGCAAATGCACTATCTTCTCCACAATTCGATTGAATGCGTGGAGAATACATAGATGAACTCTATCCATAGGTATTTGTAAAATAGGCTTCCAACGTTCTTGAGTTGCCACTCCGGTGACAGGTTTGGCATGGTGTCGTGATGAAAATAACCCACCTGACCAATTTTGCTGTCATTTGGAAAATGGTGTTGTAGCTTCTTTTGCAGTTGCAATGATTGTTTTAGAACGTTCTTGTAGGCAATAGATGCATCTTTGTGAAGCACATGCACCATGTGGTAAACCATACATGCACTTTATGGACTTCATGTCACCTCAAAGATGCCATTCAACACTAAAATCTCCAATTCCAGGTACTGAAGCTTTTGGCCACCTTCTTGTGCCGAGATTAGTGATGGAATTTATGTTTGTTTGAATACCCAATCTAATATCTTATAGCTTTCCTTCGGAACTTGGAAGCAACCTACATGCCAAATTTCTCTTTCAAATTGGACGGCAATGAATTCAAGGTTCTCTCTAGTAATGTCCCTGTTGAGGGCCCTGTTCATAAATGTTATGCTGACCCTCTCTAGCTTTTGGGCATGAACAATTTCAGACTCATCAAGTTCTATACAAAACTTAAGAGGTTCCCTAGCCAACTCTGAAAGTAAACAAACATTGGACATGAAAAAACTACTATTACAAACTGTAATACAACCAAATTTTTTAAGAATTGTTACATATGCCTTGATATTTGAATCCAGGAGTGGACTTGGGTACTTTTCTCCTAGATCTTGAAAGTTGACACCTCACTTAGACTTTATTTCTTGATAACCATGSATTCTGTTCAGACTTGAGTTTTTGAGTTCACTGAATGTTTGAAGCTCTTTCAATTATTTGTCTCATGTATGTGGTAGTTAATGGCTACATTACTAAAAATGACGCACTTTCAAACCACTTAAATCCCTCCAAGCATTCAAGTGCATAGAGACCTATAGCCTAGAACTAGTGAAATTATATAGATCTGAGTTTGCAAATGTGAACTTTTTATTAAATTTTTTTGATAATTGTGACAAATTGTTTTCTTTCACATGAGAAGTATAAACATAGCAACTAAATGAGCCTAAGCTAGGTAGACAAAGTTTGATTCCATTATTAGTGGTCAATAAATTAGTTGAGTTTCACAGTATTGGAATGAAAATCAATCTTGATAGAAGTTTTGACGAATCATGAAGTTTAAGCAATGTTGTTTAGAAATTTATCAATGTAAATCTCTTATTCTTTGCGAAAGATCACAATCATGTCAAAGTAGCAATATATTCATTATCGTTATCAATGCTCATTCAAGGCTACATTACATTCACAAGTATTAGTGAGAGATGTTATGCTAGAGCTGGACCAGAATAATATACCTTCAGGAGTGATGCGATAGAGGTGGACCATTGTTCTTTGGACATGTTTTAGATTGACTTGAACTGGATCTTTCTTTTTTGATCCTTTTCCTGATTGGAACTCAACCTCTGAATTGAGGGAATAATAGTTGCCAATAAAGTCAACTAACTTTGCATTTAGTTCTATGCGCAAAATTGAGACATGGTATGGTTTTGGAAGACAACCGATACACAAACCCCACCCAACTGTTTTTGCACCACCTTTCATTTGTTTGTAGACTTGAGTATATCCGTTTTGAGTAATATTTGATCTATCGCATGTTCCTAAAATTTGAGGAACACCTACTGACTCTCTAATCTTGTTAAGGTACATGTTAGTTACATCTATTCCAACAGATTTTAAGGTAGGTGTCTCAAGCATGGATTTAACTTCTCTTTTGGTGAAGATTTTGGCCAATAACTTTCCGGATTCAACTTGTTTCTTTTTTGTACCATACAGTCTTTTTTTTGTGTGGTTGAGAGCATTGCTTGTTTGGATCTCTTGGACAGTGCTTGGTGCTAAGATTGAACGGGCCAATCTTTGCTTGGCCTTAGCATGGCCTCCGGTCTGTGCTAAGGCCATGCAAAGACCCTAACTCCTGGACGTGTTTTTCTTTCACAAAGTTCAAGTATGGTCAATTTTGTTATAATGGCACCACTCACTTAAAATTGCGGGCCATTTCATTAGAATGGCGCCCATTCCATTACAATGGCGTGAAATATGCTAAAAAGTGCACAACATTCCATTAAAATGACACAGATACCACCATTTTTGGCGGTATGAATGTCATTTTTGGCGGCTGAATGGCGCCAATATAATGAAATTGACCATAAGTTACTTTGTACTAAAATGATCTCAGATTGTAATTGCTCAACTTGTTCTTGGAACAATTCTGATCGTGTCAGGAGTCTACTTTTCATTTCACGCATTTTCTCAAGCTCATTACGTTGTTGCAATAATGAGGAACTCAAGTCCTCAATACTTTGCTTCAGTTTTTTGTTTTCTGAAATGATTGTTTCTCTTTGCACATCAAGCGGTGACTGTCTAGAGTTTAATAAGCTCTTTGACTAACCTAATAGCCCGTTCTCTCCTTCACAACCATACTCTAACAAACTTTTTACATCTGTAAACCTTGGCCTCTTCCGATTGTTGCTATTATGTGAGCATAGAAGTGTGAGCCTATGAGCTTAGAATACTACACACCTATGTGATAGGTGTACACTGTAGAAACCGTCTATGATTATAGGATATATATATGTTACAAATACCTATATTATAGGTGTTTATGATACATACACCTTCTATAGTGTGTGGTATCTGTATTATAGGTACCTATATTGTAGGCTCAATGTTCACAAGCACGCATTCTTGGGCTCACATACTAGCACCTTTGGCCTCTTCCCAGATGAATTTGTTGGGTATATCGAACCATCAACCCACAAGTCAAGATTTGTGTTTCCTGCTTCACGTTTCTAAGGAAAAGAGAGGATTTGGGTGTTTGCTCATGAAGCATGTGACCACGCAAAATTAGTGGCCGGTACTTACCATTCATAAACTTCAATATTTTATAGCAATATGGACTTTGATTTTATAACCATGGTATAGTTTGTTGATTAGGGTGATACAATAACTTTGGTTTATACCATGATGCTATACACTATAAATTGAAAATTTCATATTCTTTTAGAATATTTTGCATTGGATATGAATTTTCTTCATTTATTCTTGCGAAAATCATAGTATTTTCTTGAGAACCCCCCCCCCCCTCCAAATTGAAATTTTATTACCTATACTAAATAGTGAAACTAGGTTGCTCCTCAGGGTCATTACAAGATAGGCCTGCCGTTTTGTAGACACTTTGCTACAGTACTCATGATTTTTCGGGAGTACTTTAAAATTAAAAAAACAATTCTTAAAAAATATGAAAAATATGCTTAATGTATATACATTTAAGAAGAAGGTACCCTAGAAAGGAAAAGCATAGAAAATTTTTCTAACTAGGTGAACAAGAAAAGTGCAAAATCCCATGAAAATAGGTACATTTTAATTTGTAAAAAATAGGAAAATAATTTTTTTCAAAAATTAAAAATTGTCCATTTGGGAAGAGTTCATGATGATGATATTTCACCAAAAAAATGGTCTTAAAACCATCATCAATGTTTTGAAATTGCGCGCAATGGGAGTGTTGTTTGCACTCATGTGGAGGACATAAAATAATAAATTTTTAGATTCCCTTTGATGGGTCTATGCTTCTCTACTATGTTAATAGACCATGAAAATTTCAGCTCCAAATCATTAAATTTAGTGACTCACAACGTAGTGAAAACCTCTAAACCTCAAAGTGTGACAAATTAACAAAAATGATTTTTAAATGTAAATTTATTTTTTAAATTTTTTGAAAAATGAAATATATGATTATCATCTCTAATAAAAATTTCAAGTTTAGGGAATTTATGCTTCAAAAGTTATTGAAGATTACAAGAGAGCGACACTATTTGTGATGGAGAATAGGACAGGCCATTCTTGCAATGACCCCTTACTAATTTCTTGACATTCCACACTATATAAATATTTATGATTACTATGCAAGAATACACAACTTTTGAATTAGTTATTGGTGTAGTTAGAACTCCTGAATCTCCATGTGTATAAGTGGAAGTATTTGTAGAAATATTCTTTGACTTTGATGGCTTGTAGAGTAACTTTCTTGAGGTAAAGCAACCTAATTCTAAAGACAACCTAATTTCACTATTTAGTGTACAATAAACACATGACTTCATTTTTGAAAAATAAATATAAAATTTTTCATTCATGTCTACAAAAGATTTCATTCATGTCTAGTTGCAAAATGGTACCAACGACAGTTGAGGGTGAGGCTTGAAATTAGCGGTCATAGGCTTGAAATGAGTGGTTACAGGGTTATAAATCAAAAGTTATATAAAAAGAAAAAAACAAAAGAAAAATAGTCTCATTTCCGTTCTGCAACAACAAATGGATTGGCGAGGTACGGCACACTCCCTCCAGTCCAGGATAACAACTGCTGACTGGGTAGGCCACGACCGGGAGTCCCGCCAGAGTCACATGGGTCTCACCCAATGAAGAACCGCCACGAGGGACCGGAAACGACGCCGAGGTGGACGTCCGGTTCCGGGGGGGTCAGGCCCCTGTTTGGGCCTTGGGCGGTCTTGCTGTTCTGTTTCGGCGAGTCTTGTACTCCGTCGTCCACGATGCTCCCCTCGTGAATTTGGCTTCTCTTGATCCTAACCTAGGGTTTGCTCGCGTCGTTGCGCTTCGCTTCTCCCTCCCCCCCGGCGTGCTTCTCTCGCGGTCCCCATGTCGCCATGAAACTCTCCCACTGAGTTTTCGGAACTACCCATTTGCGTTTCTGGTGCGCTCACAGATGCATCGTTAGGGTCTCGGGAGGCCAACATTTCAAGCCAGGGAGAGACGCGCAACAGACTCGGAGGACGCAAGCCACGGGACCAGCTGTTCTGCGTTTTTGTTTGAAGCTTCCTCTGGTTTCGCACGAGGTTGCGGGTTTCTGGTAATGCGGGGAATTTGGAATGGGTGGTTGGTAAGGGTGCGTTATTAGGGTCAGGGAGGAGGGAAGGGCATAGAGGAAGAAGAGGGAGCGTTGCTTGTGCGAGACGGAGTGGCAAGTGGTGACGATGATGGCAGGGGTGTGAGTTTAGGTTTTTGAGTGTGACCGCTTTGGTCTGTTGATTGGCTAAGATTGGCTTGGCTCTTGCCCTACATTGTAGAATGGTAGTTAGCAACATCAAAAGGTATCTAAACCTCATTTTAGCAAATCTCGTTTTGATCTAAAGTCAATGCAATTTTGGCTTGGTCAACCACTTGAGAGACTTGCACATTGGTAATTTTATAGAAATATATACTCTAAGTAACACCAAATACAACCCTTAGATAGAACAACAATTTAATATAGTATCTTTACAAATTAGAAGAACTTTCATCCAAGCAATTAGGAGGAAACTTCAATTTCAATCTGTTCATTGTCCATTTAGTGGGTGTCGGAGCGCTGCAAGGTTAATTGCTTCAACAAGAATTTTAGGTATTTTGTGAAGTAAATTTTACAAAATAATGAGTAAAAATTTCATCTTTGGACAAATCCAAAATATAGAGATTGCCATATAGTATAGGCAATACAAGGTTTACCGACAAAGTTTGAATTGGGGTACAATGCAAGTAACATAGAAGCTCTTTTTTCTTTGTCTCAATTCCTTCTCATTTCAATATCACCTACATCTAATTCATATGCTTTACAATATGTTGCATTTTTTCTAATTATACATATTGCTTTGTTTGAAAACAAAAATTAAACCGCATTCAAGTCATTGAGAATTTTGGACCACATATTGATTGCTTCACATCCAACTCTTAGATTACAAATAATATACTAAAGTTTAGCAATAGATATGCCATTGGATTGGTATCCAAATTATCATTTTTAATCTAGAGTGCATTTTAACTTCTAAGTCTTATCATGGAGGATGAGGTTGCGTACAAATAGATTATGCTATATTTATAGCTTCTCAAACATGTAGGAAATGCAACAATCATCTAAATTAGGAGTGCATTGTATATATAAAAAATGACAAGAAATCCCTAGTCCAGTGAACATGTTTTGTTGAGCTGTTCATAATTTATCTTAAACTCAATGATTGAAGGGAATAGTAAAATGTGATGAACTTTGCATTTTTAACACAAAGTGGTTGTATTTTTAGCAAAATTCAAACTTAAACTACAATGAATATGAGCATTGTTTTTAAAAAAATGTTAGAAACATGGTTCACTTCCAGTTCCAAAAATCCCTCGTAATTTAAATTAGAAACATGGTTAAATTACAAATACTAAGTGCCCACTTGGATGACTTCACCTAGGGTGACTACAGGATGGAAGAAATGTTTTTCATCCAATTTAAAAAAATAAGTTGCTTGASTATATTTTCAGTGGATAGTATTGCAAATTCCGTCATTATGATATTATTGACTTATCTAAAGAAGAAGATTCTTAATCCAAAGTTCATTCTTGTAGTGTATGTTGGACGTTTCTTGCTATTTATTCTTCATGTGGATTTTTACCATAAAATTTATATACTTTGAATTTGAGGCCAACTAATGGAATTGTGATTATTAACATTAGCTTCTACTCCAATTGAAAGGTTTAAAAACTCTTAAATTTCAATATTTTAAAGCAATATGGACTTTGAATTATAACCATGGCATGGTTTTTTTATTTTTAATTTTAGAGTGACACTATAACTTTGGTTTATACCATGATATTATTGACTATAGTATACATCTATGGTAAAAATTTCAGATTCTCTAAGCATATTTTGTATTTAATATGAATAGTTCTTCATTTTTTTTCTCAAAAAATTCAAAATAATTTAAAAATTTCTCCTCCAAATTGATGATTTTATGACTTGAATAAATATGAGGTCTTTGTAATAAATATGATTTCATCTTTGTAATATAAGGTCTGAAATCAGTGKTCATGGGCTTGCCTTTCCAAAGTTAATCCCTAAACGCCGCTACGGCCATTTCCTGGTCGATGAATGAGAAAGCATCTTTTTGTGTAGGACAGAAATGCAACTATCCATCCTCGGAATTTGTGGTGGAAAGGGAAGATGTTCTACAGTGCTTTGACTTCCAACAATTGTTTTTGAATTCTTTTAGGCCAATGATTCCTATGATTTTAGAAATTGATGATTTCCACGGTCACCTGTGAATATTGAATGTACAATTATACAGTGCTGGGGTCTGCATAAGCAAACACCAAGTCATAAAGAAACAATTGCAAAATAACACACAATGTGTACCTAATTATACCACTCAAATAGAAAATAAAACAATGCATAGTTGCACACCTAATACCATTGTACTAGAACAAGTGACTAGTAGCATAGTCTTTGCTTTAGTATTTATCCTATATTTACTTGTTTATACTATACAACCATGTAACTTACTGAGAATGTAGCACTTTCTTAGGCTTTCCATAGATGAATGAAAGATAACAAAAATAGTGGCAAAGAAAATCATAGGAGGATAAAATATGCAATAAATTTGAAAACAAAGAGCAAGCTACAAAACTAACCTGCATCCAATATTGTGGATATAAGATGTCCATGGCATCCATGAGCTCATTGGCTGGGAATCAACTTCCAAGCTTGACAAACAATTCATTTGCTGCCGCTGCAAGATTATACAAACAACTCATACTTCAGAAACTTCACGTTACATGACAAGTTACCAAAACATAACAACTTACAAACTACAACATGAGATTAAATATGTGTAAAATTTCAAAACGAGTAGCAAGTTTACAAGACTGCATTCTTTGCATGTGCACAATCCTTTGAATAATACCAGTCGCCTTTTTTAGTAACTCCTAGAATATTCTTCAATGCTTTGAGACGACCTGAATGCTTTGTAAGGGTGTCGTATTTTGCCTTCGTGAACTTGCTTCTTCTCTCCACTGCGCTACAAATCAGGCACTTCACACCTTGAATAAGTCCATCTTTGCTTTGAGTCATCTCTGCCCACGGTAGCCTTGTTGTCCATGTTTCTTGGAATCTCCAGGATGCCTCGTATTGTTTGTGCTTCAATATTGGGTTCGGTAAAGGTGTTGTTGAGATACCCTCAAAATCATCATCACTAAGCTCAAACATGGTCTCCTCGTTAGAGCAGTTCACGTATTCACTGCAATCTTTGTGAAGGACTCAAGTTGAGCCGCTTGGAGCTGAAGGCCTAGATTGGAAGGCACTTGGAGTAGAACTAGTACCTTCTCCTGGGCCGTTGATGGTGTTCGATTTGCGTAACTTCTTGGCCTTCTTCTTTTCCTCAATCACGACTTTTGCTTTGTCAAGTGGTTCCGCAAAAGCCCTGGGATCCATACTAGAATTTGGCTCTCAAACTGATAGAGGGACTTCCAAAGGTCGACTCCAACTTCATGGTTGTATGCAGTTGATTAGCATGGATCATGTATGCACAGAGGGGTCCATTTCCGCAATTGGCTTGGCAGGTACAGTAGCTGTAGGTATTGATTGTTGTTGGAGGTGTAAATCCTCAAATATAGTGAGTGGTTGCCTACAACCGGTTACACTTCAAATGTTATAATTTTTCAATCTACATAGTTAAATAGGCTGAAATTTTTTCTACACATTGCTTTATTTGTTTAATACACTTTTGACTTCATAATTGAAATTCAAATATAAAATTTTAAACTTTTTATTTTAGACAATACGTCAAATTTTGGATGTTCTGGACTTTTCTTCTTTCAAAACACCTTCCGGCCTTTAGGAATTAAGTTCTAAATATCAAACACAAAGCACCTTAATTGGTATTGACAAAACTTTGATGTGAAATTAAATCCTACCTACTTTCTCCTTTCAGTATTTTTGTAGGTCAATAATCATTTAAGTCTAAGTTAAGCACCAAAATTATTTTCAAGAAAAAAACTTCATGATTATTCTATTCAAGTTTCTATAGATGGAAGTCATTGTAAAATCTGTTTTTAGTAGATTTTAAATTCACCTCCAAGAGAAATCAACTCATATCCAATGGACCCTTTAGAAAGGATTTTCAAATGCATCAAAACTTGCCTATAAAAAATCACTTTGTAGAATCATTTTAAGAAATTGTAGAGCAAATTTTGGATTGAATAAATGGATTGTAGTTATTATTGTTATTTGCTTTAACTTCTTATATTTTACACAACCATAATTCTAGGTTGGACATGTAAACCTAAGATTGAAAGACTTCAAACAATCTTCCAAATTTCTATCTTCTTGTGATCAAATATTATAACCTCTCAATCCATTTGTAGTGGTTTTTTAAGAAAAAAAAAAGCAAGATTGACCATATAGCACAAGCTCACTTCATTACAAAAGAAATTAGCTCTTGAAAGGCTGTAAGTTCAGAAAGCCCACGGTAATAATATAGAAAAAGAAAATGTGGCACTACTACATGAATGAGATGGTAAATAGTGTTGCCTACACTAATTGATTTAAAACAACCATAAGTTTTTACTCTTCATGAATATTTTTACCAACTATAGGTACAAAGTTTTCCCAACTATAATA
The DNA here is from genome assembly GCA_006891605.1 of Pleurozium schreberi. Classification (NCBI taxonomy): domain Eukaryota; kingdom Viridiplantae; phylum Streptophyta; class Bryopsida; order Hypnales; family Hylocomiaceae; genus Pleurozium; species Pleurozium schreberi. The sequence continues at coordinate 71,755 of VACF01002050.1, forward strand.
CTATTAGGATCCATGCACTTTGTAAAAGTATTCATGAAGAGTAAAAACTTATAGCATTTCTAAAACAGTTAGTATGGGTAACACTATTTACCATCATTAGTATAGTGCCACATCAAATTGTCAATAAAAAATTTACTTTTTCTATTTTCTATTTTTTATTTAAAAATTACTAAAAAACATTTTGTAAGTCACAGGGCCTTGCGGCCAATTTATTGTAGCAGCATTTGAGAGACCTCATTATTTTCTCAAACTTCCTCAAATGTACCTTCTCTCCATGCAAAGCCTTCTTACTTTGGGTACAGAGCCAACCAAGTGTACATGATAGTGTCCTATGGATGACAAAGAATCAAACCTTGTAGGAAACATCAGGAAAGTACCCTCCCATTGAAACAATACTGATTTAATGGGTTCACAGTCCAACTTTGAAAATGTACTATTGTAATACAACATTAGTACTAATGTACTGTTTTTTCCAAGGGAGGCATTCTATTTATATGTATTAATACTAATGCTGCACTACAACTGTACATTTTCAAAGTTGGACTGTGAGCCCATTGAAACAGTACAACATTAGTACTAATGTAATGGGGTGTTAGTTCCCAATGAAGGAATTGCAACTTTTCATCCCCAGTATTCAGAGTGGAAAGGGAAGATCTTTTCTAGTACTTTGACTTCCAATGATTCCAATGAGTATATTTGGCTTTTCAAAGGAGATGATGGCACACGGTATCAAAAATGCATGATTTCCACGGCCATCAGTGCGATAACACTACTTACATCTGCTGCCAATCTCAAAAGGAATCTGTATTTTGGCACACTTGCAGTAGAGATTTTAGAAATTTGACTTGGTTTAAAAAAAACATGTGAACACCTTCTAAGTTCTAAACCATAATAGATTGACATCGCATGAAATTCTGAAAAATAACATGTTCAACTCACAACTCTCTTATTCAGTCTTGTGTGCTTTCTCACAGATGTGGGTGTTCGCAATTTCCTTCAAACATACTGGACTTCCGACTTAAAAGTCATGGCGCGAGTTGAAAATCTTGACCACTTAGCTAAACTAGAACATAAAATTCAAACCTGCGATCCAAACTCCATGAATGACGCAAATCGATTTACATAACCCACCAAACGAATATATTCCTCCCAAATAATACCTCCCCCCCTCAAATACTGATTACTAAAACCCATCGTGTGCAGATAAAAAAGGAACATAATTCACCACCCTCCCGTGAGATAGTTCAAAAATCAACAACATTCCATAAGAGCAATTGCTCCAAACAACATAAATCCAAACGGAATATCAAACAAGAAGAAATGGAGGCCACCCTCAAATTCTTTATAAGCAGAAACATTGTGCACACCCTTCCACACTCTAAATTTGATTCGTGGTCCAAATAACAGAAATAAATGTTAGCCTAGGTGCCTCGTCAAGTTGACGTGCTAGGCAGGCAGACCCCATGGTACACTACTGTAGATATTTACAACTGTATGCAAACTTGCTCTGACGATTCGTCCAGCCTCACCCGACATCCACCATCCATTGGGTAGGTTCCGTTCTCTAGAGCAGATCAAAATCTGTCCTACCTGTCAACAAACACCTGACATAGCTTGAGCCTGGTTCTACACAGTAAGATACAAATTAATCAGGAACCACCATCCCTGTCTCTCCCCAGCAGACAGCTCTGAATGCTTTGGACCAGTTTCGAGGCTATATTACATAGACATAAAACCAGGAAAGGAGAAAAACCGTCAGCCTTACTAGTGATACTGCTTCTCAAATATTCAGTCAAACCTGACAAAGGCACACTTCCTCCCAACAGCCGATCTCGACTTGCACACCTTCTGCCCCGAATGGACCAGGCACACCTACTACACAGACGGGAACATGGACGTCCGTCTGGAATTGGAACCGCATCCCTGGGCAACAGGCTGCGTCGGAATGACAGCTACCATCGAAGTCAAGTTCCTGGATAATCTCGCAAGAAATTTGAAGATTGCACGACCATGCAAAACGGGAAAGGGAAAACGCCATCCTTCAAACACTTAACACGATCAACCACCTGCACACCAGCAGCGTAGAAACCGAACTCTTAGAGGTTATCCATAGCTAAGGTAACTGCAACACCAAAACCTGTACGAGAGACCAGAGACTCCTACACAAAGCAACCATACATGAACCCTATGCTATTGCCCAGTACCTAACCTTCATTGGAACTCACGACTCGAAACAACCAGGGATCCCTTCAGCTTACTCTCCGGAGATGCTGACCCCGTTGCCGTCACCTCTGAAGCCACTTGAGCTTCACTTTCAGGTACATTCGACTTGGGTTCCTCCGGAGGCAGTGCAGCTACCACCGCCCTGGCCGTGCTCGCATTGGCTTCAATTCTCATCTCTTCAACAGCAGCTTCGCCACCTGATCTCTCCTCCATCCGAGCTCCGCTTGGACTTGAAGGTTCAGACGAAGTCCCATCTGCCCCACCGGCGGAGGCCCCATCAACACTGCCGACATCTTGCATCTCTACATCATGTACATTTGCTGTACCGTTCCCTTCATCCTGACCCAAAGGCATCAGCTCTGCAGCCATCGTAACAACGACCTCCGCAGCCAGGGTCACAGCTGCCTCCTCAGCCATGGTGTCTATTGTATCACCCTAATCAACAAACTATGCTATGGTTATAAAATCAAAGTCCATATTGCTATAAAATATTGAAGTTTATGAACTTTTCAAAATTTCCAATTGGAGTAGAAATTGGACTTRATAAGCTTCATTTCTTCACTTGGACTCAAATTTTAAAAAACATCATTTTATGGCTAATATTTACATCAAGAAAATACAGTAGGAGGATGATCGAAGGGTTGAGCATCTTATTATTTAGAAAAGTTGATAAAACCATATTGAGGGACTTTGCAATAACATTTATTGAAATTGTACTCAAATACCCTCCTTTGCCACTAATAGAATTTTGTCAGCACTGGATTGGTTTCCATTTTGCCCACAAAAGCCTAATCACCTTAGGTGGGTTCTTAAGTGATAACTGCCATCCACAAGAGAGAAAAACAGATTGTGGACATAAACTCATTTGAAATTCCTTTGTTGTTACATTATTCAGCAATGCAATTGTAGAATTGTAAAGGGGATTCAATTATGTGTCACTCCACAAGCTTATAAACCCTAAAGATATGTATGTCAAAATTRATRGRTACTCTTAAAAATKATTGAAAATAGCACATTMTAATGAAATTAATCATTTATAATTTTTTTTTGTAATTTGTAATTGTAGGATTTTATTCTTGACGAGTACTAAGGTTAAATATATAATATTTGAAATATAATGGCAATGTAATTATGTGTAAGAACAAAGCTTGCAAATTGGATTTTTTTTTATGGCAGCCAAAGCTTTTGACAACGAGGCATTGCTAAACTTTCAAGCCTCATAACTGAGTTTTTCTTTTCAAGCAAGATCTAAGTACTTCAAATTTGAGTAGAGCCTGAAATTAGGAAGAAGTATGAAAAATTTCCAAGCAAAATGATGCTCCACTCTCGGCTAATCAAGTTGGGATCCAAACCAAAAATATGACATAACTTTTTTTTTTATTGGATTGTTGTAAAGACTAGATCCGCGAGAAGGTTCTTTGCTTTGCTAGTCTCATGGAAATATGAAGGAAAATAAAATAAAGTTTGATACTTCAATTTTGGTGACTAAAGTTTTCAAAACTTGTTTTGGTTGATAAAGAATTTTAGGGTTTCATGGTGTAATTTCAAGATTGTAATGATCAAAGTTGATAAAAATTCTCAAAACGAGCTACCCAAAAATAGAGTTGTCTTAACACTTTAAATATTGTGCTAGAAAATGTCCAAGAATTCCGAAATTTAGGAGGTACATAGATGTGAGTTCAATACAAAAATAACAAATTTCAAAGAATTTGTATTTACAACATAGGAGATTTTGCTTTCCTACTAAGAAAATGCCTAGTAAAAAGTAGTTTGAGGACCTAGGATTAAAAATTTGCGTGAATTGTATGCACTAATTAAAGCTTTGTATAGTGGGGCTGGCTGTGTACATCTACTTTTTAGTGCATAGTATACAAATTTTGAAGTTGTTCATGATACATGGTGATTTTTTTCTTACATTGAAACATGTCCAAGGCCACAAAAAACTAGTCATTTTCCATTAAAGATTAATTAAAGATAGGATTACCAGTTACCAAACATCTATCTAATACATACATATATAAATACTTGATAAACACATATTCATTGCAACATACTCAATACTAGAATATTGGTAATGGATCTACCAATAGAACTTTGGCATCTTATAGTATTTTTGCATACAATATTCAAATGTCATTTTCAGACTTCACTTTAATGTCTAAATCCTTCTCACATTTTTTTGTGTTTTTGCTAAAAAAAAATTTAAATGTACAATATTTCAAAAAATTGGTCATAAGTAAAGGTTGCTTGTGACAATTTAAATATTATTTTGAAGGAATCGAATGAGATGTTATTTGTATGAAACATCATCCAAAAGAATTGCAATCATCATCTAGAATTTAGACTTTAGGCATTTAGGAGTTGATTTTAGTTGCAATTCATCTAGGTTTGACTAAAAGAATATACGTCATTAATGCACAATCAAGATTATCTAGAAAATTAAGTTGGTAATAGGTTATATGACTTTATYGATTCTATAAACAAAATCTATGCTTGCATTATTCTAATGATGTGGAGTAGTGGAGTGCAAGATTTGACACATCATAGCATTCACCAATACTTTTGAAGGCAAACCATAACATTATTTCTCAATAGTAGCACCGTCTATTCACAATGTTATATAAACCACTTCATTGCCTCAACAATGTTAGCAAGTGAGTGCAAAGACATGAGTGTATTAGCCTTGAACTCTAGTTTTAGGTATGTACCTACAACTATTAGAAGGTTTTTATAACGTACTTGCCTCTAACATAGGTATATTATAACATGCAAAAATAATTTATATCATGGAAAGCTATAATATAGCCATAGGGGTCTATAATATAGAGTCATAGACTCATGAGCTCATAGATTCTATAATCACATGATGGTACTGTCATTGGCCCTTCAAATCCACTTCAACATCATTTTAGTTCACCATGATACTTCCTTAATAGAAAACTAAACTTTCCAAACAAGTTTGTTAATTAAACCCTAAGCCCCAAAACAAAATATAATAAAAATTACTTTRAAAAAATCATACTAAATTCTAATACCCTCAAAGTATCTACACCATCAATTATTTCTTCTTTCAATGGATAACTTATTGATGGATATAGTTCAAGACCTTTTTTGAGCTTTACAATTTTTTTCGTTTACTTTTCATACTGAACCGGTTTAACAAATACCTCGAAATTCAAGTTTTTTTTTTCCTACTCTAAATAGGAACTTTATAGATTTTTCCATTAGTTTTTATTTTATGTTTTTAACCCCTCAAGTCCCAAGGCCATTTTTCTATCAAAACCACTCAAACTTGCCAAAATTGTTGTGTTCATCAAAGAAACAAAAAAGATTTGTTTTTAGAATCTAACCATAGAATCTTGTACTGCACTTGTTTCACATAATGTGGGAAAATTTTCATGATGTTTGACCGTACAAATTGAAAGATATTAGCATTCAAAGTGGAAGAAAGAGTTTTTTTTTTCATGAAGGTGCTCTAATTGCGTGTGAAATAAGAAGCTCCATAACTTTCACATTACTAATCCAAATGGAATGAATCAAAGCTTTCCATTCACATAAAAAAAAATAACCAATGTGTAAAAAAAATTAATTTCTTTTTTTCAATTTTTTGTTGACCGGTCTCCCCCGATTTAAGGTTAGTGTGGTATAACCTTTGCTTCCAAGCACCAATTGAAATAAAAGTTATATTTCTAAGAAGCTAATAATTTTTTTTGCGTAATGAAAAAGTTTCAAAAAGTTTCACCAAAAATTGAGCTCATAAGAACTTGCCCAAAATCCATTTTGTTCCTTGTAGGAACAACAAAACTTTAGGGATTAAATTACAACTTTTTCCAACAAGACTTACCAGCATGTGACCTAGGATCTTGAGCCTACGAGATTAGGAGCCTAGCTACCTATATTATTAGTACCTTCCATGGTTATAGGGTATCTTTGTTACAAGTCCTTATGTTGTAAGTGCCTATACTATAGGTACATATGTTATAAGTCCCTATATTATAGATACATATGTTATAGACATTTTCAATGATTATAGAGAACCTAATTATAACCTAAGCTTGAAGCTTGCAGACTTGCATTAGACTAGCATCATTATTCCACCGACTAAAGGCCTCCTACCATGTACATCAATTTGGTGGAAAAAGCACTAAAAGACAAGAAGTGACCACCAATTGTCTTGCTGACCTCGGTGAGTGGAGAAGTCGGGTTGCAAGCTTCACTAATATCGGTGGACAAGCCCATTGGTGGAGAGTGGTGGTGAGTGGTGGAGATTGGTCAACTTGAAGGGAATTCACTACTGTAAATGTGCCATTTTAAGTCACTCTCTCCCCACCCAACTAGTCCACATAATAAGACAATTCCAAAATTTACATTGTAGCTTCCCCGGAGAAGCTGCACCGGCCCGACTCACATGGCAGGAGGCCCTAACAATGAACTAGTCGGCCGTTCATGGGCCAGTATTCTCGAAGCTACTTCAATGAAATGAATGGCTAATTGGATGAAGCACATGCGCTTCTCCAAACATTCATCCACCACCGACCCTCCCAGTTGGACAGTTTGTTGAGCATTACTGTAGGGCTCTTTATCGAAAAACAGACTCCAGCCACAGAGCCAGGCGATCATTTAGGCTTGCTTTGTAGATCCCAATGGAAGATACCTTTGGACGGAACCTGGGGGGAAGGGACCCACCGAACGACCGAACGACTGAGGCGAGTTGCAGCAGCAGTTTGACTGGACATGGGAAACCAGCGGCTTCCTGCCACGTGTGCTTCCTCCAGGCTTATCATAATAATAAGTTAATAAGAAGGTTATCATAATACTCCCTCCGTTCCAAAATGATCTTCTTGTTTGACAAAAAAAAATTGGATTAAGGTAAGTTAGAACCACCCATTACCAACGAGTGCCCCATAGCCAACCATAGATTGACTTATTTCCAACCAAGGCTAGGATGAGTTTTTTTCATCTTTTCAAAGTTGGGACTAGAAGTTCATGATACATGTTCCAAAGTAGTGCAAAAAAAAAGCAAGAAGGATTGAGTGAAAAAGTAGTTTTTTGAATGATCAGAATTGAAAGAGTTTAGAGATCGGCTATGGATCCATAGCACTTTTTGCCTTTCAAAATTCATAGTAATTTCAATTCATGCTATAAACTTACCAAAGTTTTTGCAATCCTCATCATTTTTATCAACACACCTCTAAAAATATTTACCGTGCATTCCATGGCTTCAAATTTGTCCAAATTCCTTATTTGGTTGATTTTAGGTGGTTCTACCTTATGGCCAAAAAAACATTCCAAAAAAAAATTGAGGTGCACATAGTGTTCTATGCACTCATTTTGTCTTACAAATTTGAGTTTCAAATTAGTTTCCAAAGTGAGATTTTGAATAAGCTTGGAGTAATAATAAGAAGGTTATATATATGGCTTTTTTTTTTGGCTTTTTGGTGCCAAATTGCACAAGAAAAAAGAATTTGGCTGAAAAACACCAAAAATAATGGCAAAAAACTTGGATGAAATTGCCAATTGAATGAATGTTGTAATTCGGAGCACCACTGTAACATTTAATATCGCCATTGTGGCACTTTGTAAAAAATGAAAAAAAAAGCCCTGGTTATATATTAAAGGAGTTGGTGCGGTTGGGACAGTTGAATTGATCGTCGGCAACACATTCTTCATGGGGGTAGGGTCGGACGAAAGAATGCGCTTTTGCTCGGCCACACGGAACTTGGATTTGGGTGTCTGACTTGCAGATCTCATGGCAGGACCTATTCACATTGTCTCTTCTCCCACTTCTAGACAAATTGATGGAACCAAGGCTACTTTATGTCAACTTTATCAAGTGTGCGTTCAAGGTGTGCAAGAAATCTTGGGTAGGTTCCTATGAAATCATTTTTGATTGGATGTTTATGAAATTTGGACAAAATGTGTAGCTATGCACCCCCTTCATGAAAATCTAATTTTTTTTTCCGATCGAGTGGCCAAATCAAAAGTTATGCTGCCATGAATTTTTGGGGCAGCTCAAGTAGCTTCGGCAGCATGTGCAAAATTCTTCCTATGATTTTGAAATTTGGTGGGTATATAGCTTACATAGTACAAGATGCAAATGTAAAAAAAACAACCATGTGCAATGTAAAAAGTCTCATTTTAGAAGGAGTAAAAGTTTCCAAGCCCTATCGGGCAAGGTTTGAAAAAAAATCTTTTCACCTAACTTCAAATGTTATAATCTTTCAATCCGTGCGGTCGAAGTTTCTGAAATTCTTCCCACACATTTCCAAAGGAGTCTAGTACAATACAATTAAGATTATTGTGAAGATTATTCTTGCTTGTGAGGCAACTATAAAGAATATTGAGTGAAATAAGATTGCCTTCACAATCAAGTTGTCTTATTCAGAAAGGTCACCTCATGATTCATTGTTTGTCCAGGTGTAGGCACATGGGACTTTTTTAACTATGCTTTGAATTGATGCACTAAACCGTGACACACACATGGTTGGGGGTTGATGAAAATCATTGCCATACTTGTACAATAGGGTACCAATCAAAATGACATTTTTGTATTTGCAATGAAAGAAATTTCATTGCTACCAACTTTGACACAGTACCGAAGGTTGAAACATTGGATTTTTTCAATGAATATTTTTTTACAGGATCACCTCTATGTTAATAACATCTAATATGCCAAATTTCAATGCCAAAAGATATTTCCAACAAAAGATATTTGAAATCTACCAACATGTGTAGCTGTGAAAAAAAATTCATTGTTGCCAACTTTGACYCCCACCCAAGGGCTGGCATTTTTTTCCTTGCCATCAAATTTTTTTTCCACAACTACAGATGTTGGTAGATTTCAAATATCTTTTGTTCGAAAAAACTTTTAAACTTGAAATTTAGCACATACATTAAAAACATAAAGATCTTGTAAAAAATATTTCATGGTCAAAAATCATTTTTCTACCGTTGGGAGGGTGTCAAAGTTGGCAATAGCAAAATTGTCGTTTACCATGATACCTATTGATAAATTTCAAATGTCTTTTTGTGTGAAAATATTTGACCTTGAAGTTTGGCACACATATTATCAACATGGAGATGATCTTAGGAAAAGAATTTCATGGAAAAAAAACACATTTTTAGACCTTGGGAGTATGTCAATGTTGGGAGCAATGAAATGTTTTTGACTCCTACACATGTTGGTAGATTTCAAATATCTTTTTTTTTTATATATATTATGACCTTGAAATTTGGCACAGATGTTAATAACATAGAGATGATCTCGTAAGAAAAAATTTGATTGAAAAAAAAACAATTTCTCAACCTTCGGTAAGGTATCAAAGTTGGTAGAAGAGAAATTTCTTTCACTGCAAATGTAAAAACGCCATGCTTGATTGGTACAACACTATACAATATTTGTATAGTGTAAAATGTAGGGCAAAAAAGTGAGTAGCAACCTAATTTCACTCATTATTGTAATTGATCCTATTTACAAATTAGCAAGCAAACTTTATTAAGCTTTCTTGGTCATTGAAAGTAAGATTCTAACATTGCTTAGCACGGATTGCACTATTTGGACTCCATATGAATAAGTTATGAATTTTCAAAGTATTTTTTCTATTTGTCCTAAAATACAACCTCAGTCATCTAGACTTTTATTTTTAGATTGTGGACATCTTGTGTAATCAATATCTAAAAATTATTATTATTTTGGTCCAAATGTTGATGTTGCATATTGGGCTAGGGCAATTGCAGATATACATACCTTACACCTGCATAAGTTTGAGACACCAAATTAGGAATAGAGCATTGTTTTTATTATTGATTGTTGCCTAAGTTTTTTAAGAGGATCTTGTTGGGAGTCAAAAGAATATTTGAGACTCTTTTTTTATGTAAATTAAGGATCCCTCTGAATAAACTATGATTATTCAAAGTGCTAAAATAGGTGTATCTTATAACAATCATAGACTCATGAATGGAGATTGTAGATTTTAATTAGACAATAATGTATAGGGGTCAATGTTAAAAAAAGGTCACCATTGGGTGGAGTTACTTCAAATAGTTTATGAAAGTTCAAAGCATTTTTTAAGTTGAGATTTTGAAAAAGAAAGAAATTGGTATCACATCATGACCATACAATATTTTTCCATCTTATTGATTACATGTAGAATTGGTTTGCACTTTTGTAATAAATTTACATTTAACAACAAAAGCCAATTATCACTTATATTCTATAGTTGTAAAGTTTTTATGACTCCATAATTTGGTGTGGTCATTTCAAGCTTTTCTTGGTACCAAATTTTTTATTTGAAACAATCTAAGTTTAAAAATGATAATTTTTTACTACAAAATTTGTCTTCTTAGTGCTAAATTTTTTAATCTAGTCAACAATTAATGCATCTTGTAAAACGTCTTTCAATTGGTTTCAACTACAAAACCAATTCATTGATTGTATCTCTAGCTATAAGCCCAAATGTGTAGGAGAAAAATAAAAAACAGGCCAGTGCCTTTCACTGAGGGTAAATGTAATCTCATTTGTTGTGAACACTACAAAAAAACAAGTGTCCACAATGACTTGTTCACAATGACTTGTCCACAATGACTCTAGTAGTCATTCTTGTCCACAATGACTACGAAACAGTCATTTTTCAGTCATTGTTAAGTTCGAGTCATTGTGGACACTTGTTTTTTTGTAGTTGAATGTACTTTAGGAGGTCTAATTGTATAACATCTAATATCACAGTCCAATCTAAAGAATCAAAATCCAAACTTTCTAATCTATAAAACAAGAGTAGCTCCATTGCATGAAACTCTAGTCCTATAACCTTGGCTCTCTTTTCAAATATAAACCTCCTCACATAAGGTAATTATTCCTTATTTCAACTCCTTTTCTGAGTTGACCATATACATTCTTGACCAAAATGTACTCCGACTATTCATGAGAATATATGATTGATTTTAGAAACTAGCATTTTCAGCATTTTGAATATTCATAGTTAATCATACTATGAACCAAAATTGCATTCTATGAGAGTCTCATGATGTTGAATCCCTTTTCAACAAGACTATACAAAAAAAATTCTATATAATAATGGAAACCATGCTGAATTGCTTATTTGGTCGATTTTAGATGTAATTGCCTAAATTCTTAAAATGTCCCAAGGCACTTAATTTTGGTGTTGACAATAGTTTGAAGTTAAATTCAACTTAAGCAAGTTGTTATTTTTAATAATTTATATTTTTGAAAAATTCTTTTTGAAGTCTAGTTCTAGCATCAAAAATTTGATTTTGAAAATGATTGATTGTGATTTTCCTATTCAAGATTTTGTGCAAGGGTGCCCATTGCACTCTTGATTTTCCGTAGTGTTGAGGGCTCTTAGAAATGAGCCTCTAATACACTAGATCTTGGAGGAAAAATTACATTAGAAATTCACTTGAAAAATTTGTAGAGTATATATTGAGATCCCAAAAATTAATTGCGGTTATGCATGTTAGGCCCTTTAACCTCATATTGTTTTGGTCACTATCTTTTTAAATTTGACATGTGAAAAGAGGATTGAAAGACTTTACATCACTTTTGCAATGTTAACATCCTCGTGATCAAACATTATAATCTTTCAATCAACAAGTGATATTCTTGTGTTTTCTTTATAAATATGATCGTGAACATCTCTAGTTTGAATTTGTACGGTTACAATTCAAAAAGAATTCATACAACTTATCACAATTTTGACTTTTTTTCAATTTAGAGCAAATTCCTAAATGCTTACGAGTTAACCCTAGAGCATCATGATTCATCCCATAAATTGACGACTTAAGAAAACTCATTATAAAGTGCTATTTGGAAGCACAATTTGGAATTGATATACAAATAAAAGTTGTAGACTAAGAGTTGTAGATTCCATCCGTATGGTTAGATTCACCAATGCTATCGCCAATGTCTTTTTATAAATTTTGAAAGGAAATTTCAAAATTCCTTCAAAATTTGACAATAAGCAAAATAATACCATTTTTGGAGTAGAATTTGTTGGAATGGATTTGATATGAAGTTCTCTTGACATGATGATTTTTTGAAATTTTGGTGTTGTTAAAATCTATGACCTCATTTTGGCAAATCCAGTTTTGAACTAAAGTCAATGCAATGTTGGCCCAGTAAACCACTTGACATACTTGCACATTGGTAATTTTAGAAAAATATGTACTCTAGTAATACCAAATCCAACCCTTAGATAGAACAACAACTTGATATTGTATCTCCACAAATTAGAAGAATTTTCATCCAAGCAATTAGGAGGATGAAACTGTAGTTTCAATCTATTCATCGTGCACTTTTTGAACGTCAGTGCGCTCTAGGATTAATTATAGTACACCTTTGGTCAATGCAATGCCTCTTTGGCATAGACTATGGAAGGCAACCCATTCCTGATCACCCCCATTTGGACAGTGTGTAAGTTTTTTTTTTCCCATACACTAAAGATGAGTAGTGAATAATTTAGTGCAATTCCAAATGTAGTTGTGAGCCATTATGTTTAGCTACAAGCCTCTTGATATTGGGACCAAACTTTAATCGGAAATAGAAAGACCTATATGAACATTGAGGGACAAACGTAACCCTCAGCTAAAAAATTCATGGTAATTTTGTTTTGGAATTTTTTTTTTGAAAAAATATGAAATCCTTTTCAAATCTTTTTCTGTTCAGTAAATAGTGAAATTAGGTTGCCTTAACAATTAGGTTGCCTTAACAATCAGGTTGCCTTAACAATTAGGTTGCCTTACCTTGTGAAGTTACCTTATGACTCATTGGAGGTGCATGCGTTGTCCACGTGGAGGCACTGTGACTCTTCAAGCTTAGTTAGGATCCAATTCAGTTTGCATTTGGATGTCAATTCACTTCAGATTTCGAATTGGGGAGTGACCAGAACGTGACGTGTTGGGAATTAAGCATGAACTGTTGGGAACACTAAGTGCCCCTTACTTGCAAACGACAAATTTTCTAGCTTTTGAAAATCAACAAAGAGATCATTCAAATTAGTGTTTTGGTAATTTTATTATTAAAAATATTTATTTATTTAATTATTGATAAAAATTACTTCAATAATAGTAAATATTCATATAGTGTGGAATGTTGAGAAATTAGTGAGGGACTACCTAATTTCACTATTTAGTATACATGGGAAAAAATTTCCTTTCAATATACCCGCACTCCAGATATGCTCAATTGCTAAAATGGTTGAAAATGAGTGGCCTGACTTGCCTCCCTTGGACTCTAGAATCAAACAAAGTCAAGTACAGTATCCCGTTTCTTTCCAGTAATTAAGATGCCTTGGATGTGTGCGGTTGATTTCTTTTGTAGTGCCTGGGATTGCAGATCATGCAGGTATGATTACTGCAAAAGGTCGTGGATGACTCGTCRTTTGCACTTGACGTTTTATATTCCTGGAATAGGTAAGGAGAGAAGGTGTTTTGAAAGTTGATCGAAAGCTGTACAAAGTAGTTAGTTTCTATTGGTCGACGTTCCTAATTTGCTTTAACATATGAGGCCAAATATTCAAAAGTCATCATGAATATACAAATTAAGTTTCAATAATGATAACCTCGAGAAGATGTTCACGTTTATTCTGGTCATGACCTGAGATGCTGATAGGCGGTATTGTTAAAATCCTGAAGAATATTGATCTTGAACTTTTGATTGACAATCTCACTTATTACACATCAATGATCAATCTGCGCAGATTTGTGAAAATCATTCTAATTTGAAGAGAGAAAATAAATGGAAATTAAATGTTTGAAACAATTCCATAGATTCTGGATTTACCTGTATTCATGAGGTGGAAGACTACGACATGCTGCTGGGACACCTCCGGTGATAGTTACAGCTTTGCATAAAGAATTCAACTAAATAATGTGATACTTCGCATTCTGTCCTCTCTAAGCTTAAATTATCGTGACATTGACAAGACTATGCATCTGCACCTGTGTACTAATCAAGGTTTACGAATGTGTAATGGTTATGCTAGTTGTATTTATAGGCTGCAAGTATCTAGCTATACTTTTCCAATTTAGTCTCGGATTTGTCTGAATCCAATAGGCTCGACGTCGCTGATTCACCCGCTGATTCATAACCGAAGAGGGAGTTATTTGGCTTTCACGAAAGCCATAAGAGTCACGTTCCATCGCAGGGAGTCCTAAGACACTGTATTGTAAATTCTTGACTCTGAACTGATCCACTTCGATATAAGAATTGTTCCTTCGTTCCGTTGAAAGAGGAGAAGACAAAACTAGGAATGGCCAGTGTGAGTTGCCCAGATAATCTGACCCGAGGTCATGTCCAACACAATGACGTTACCACAGGCGAGGATGGCAATAGATACGGAATACAAGTTCGATGTGGTGACGCCGCTTTCCCATCGCGGATTGCCCTGYGGATCCCGCACCACCAGATTCCCGTTCGCTTGCAGCTCCATTGTGCAATTGTATTTAAACGGGTCGTTATATTGAGAGAACGTGGCCCATTTTCCTTGCCAATCGATCGAGCCGTCCGCCGCTTTCTTGTAGAGCACGAGATTGCAGTCCTGTTGCATGATGAACATATACCTGGAGTCAAAGGATTGCAAGCTCTGCCCAACCGAAAGGACGTTTTGAATTCCATCCCACGCAACTGGGACTAGGTTGGAGAATCTCCAATCGCAAGACGCCCCAGTGGCTGCGGATGCTCTCATCATTGCTCCTTTCGCGGCCATGCGGTTCAGGTATGGAATATCCTTTGGCATGGCTGCAAGTACTTCTGGATTGGTTGAATTCTTAAATGCTGCTCCAAGACCACGGGCCAAGCAGACCGGGCTCTGAAGGAGGTTACCGGATGAAGAACTTAGCGATGCCGTGGTCATGCTCGGACTCGTCGCCATGGTCGCCATTGGCGCTATGGTTGACGTTGGTGTTGACGTTGGTGTTGGCGTTGGCGTTGGCATCGAGTTTGTTGTAGCCTTTGGAACCCACAGGTAGGAGACTCTGAAATTGGAGTTGGTGCAGGATCCCCAAGGTCTGTGGCTAATCCTCTGGTCGAGAGCTAACCCTGTGCATGCCGCGAAAGCCAAATTCAGTGTAGAGCATGAATTGATTTCCTTATTATATTCCGCAGTGCACTGTGATGTTAGGTACTCAAAGGTCGTACGGAACGTCCCCTTGCTCGTGGAAGTGTCGATGACGTGAGGTATGACGAATTTCGCTGCGAGGCCGCAATTGCCTGCCAGAGGCAGTTTCATAAAGTCTTGTGTGATTATGTTCGACACGTCAATGCTGCCCGTGGTAAAGTCCATTGTTACGTCGTCGCTGAAGGCCAGCTGTTGCGCTTCCACCGTTGGACGCGGATTTACCACCATGATGGCTGTCATCAATACRAGCACCAGCCAGMCTACTATGCTCGCCATTGGCTATCTAACTGAAAGTAATCTGCAAGAGACAGTCTGCRAATATTCTGCTTCAAAGCTGGTCAAGAATATCGATCCTACGGTAAGCAAACTAATGCCACGGTTGCAGATAGTATCTTGTCAAACGCCATGATGAGACATTCCTTTTGATGCCAAGGAGGACATGGTCAGGTTCCCTCAGTGCAATCGAGCTAGGCTGCTGTTTCCACAAGTTCTGGAAGTCYACTSGTTTTATAGCAAGCTGTAGGCATCCTGGAAGATCTCATTTCCAGTTCAGTTGGGCCGTCKGTGAGGCCCTCTCATCATTTGCATCGATTGAACAATGAAGATTTGCTCTTCAGCRTATCTCAGTAGATCGGATCGATTGCCTCACCTACTACAAAACCACTCCCTTGAAACTTTGCTTGGTTAYATACCTACTCTCGGCGAAGTACGTACGCCACTGTTGAGCAATCCCTGGATATGGTCGTCCGGACTTCCTGAATGCTTTGTGGATAGACGAGCGTCCCGCCGGGAGTGCGTCACAGGCAGGTATGTTCCTCAATTTTGCACTAGTGACGCACACAAATCAATATTGAGTCTCTTAAAGTTCAAAAAAAGGTTGGAAGGGACATTTTCTAACATTTTCAGACATGTAATCTGATTTTTGCCCATAACTTTTTACAAGGGTCTTCAAATGGCAAACGGATTATTGGAGAATAAAGTGGACTTGATTTCCCACCTTTTCTTAGTTTGAAGTTTTTTAAAAATAAGTAAAAACAAAATTTCCATTATAGACATCTAATTGTACTAGTGGTGTAGTGGTAGGTGTCATAGCTTCGTACATGGAAGGTCTTGGAATCAAACCCCAATGGAGGCAAGCACTAGTTGTAGATCCGGAGGTGGGTAGTGGGTAGCTAAAAAATAATTTTTTTATGCTGCCCAAAATTTCTAGGCAATCAATTTGTTTTTGTTTTTTGTTTTTGTTTTACCAAATCAACAAAAAATTCAACATCTTTTTGTTGAAAATCAACACTTTTGTGTTTAAATTAACAACAATATGAACATTTTTTTGTTGACGAATAACACAAAAGTGTGGGTATGGACATCCAAATCAACACTTTTTTGTTGAGCAATGTCCAGGTCAACATGTCCTAATTAACAAAAAAAATCAACACTTTTTTGTTGAAAATCTGTTGATTTGGACGAAGATTTTCTAGTAGTGAAAAATCCTTGTTGATGATTTCAACCAAAGTGCTTTTATTTATTTATTTTCAGTTTAGCATTATTCTACAAGGAAAAGAAAGTTCTCTTAATGGAACGAGAAGGGACAAAATATTTTGTAGTATTCAACCTTGAGAATTCAACAAACATATAATTTGGAGAACTATGGTGATATTATGTACATAGTCAAGAAGCATGCTAAACAAGTTACGTACGAATACTAACACCAATTGCAAATGGTTTTCTTCATCAAATATTTTTTCCATTTGAGAATATCTAGAGTCTTTGGAGGGATATGCCAAGCTATTTCATTACCAACCCATTAGATAAAATCAAGACTATGTGGAGGGTGGAGGGATGCATGTACGCAGTCAAGGAGCATGCTAAACAAGTTACAAATACTAACACCAATTGCAAATGGTTTTCTTCATCAAATATTTTTTCCATTTGAGAATATCTAGAGTCTTTGGAGGGTTGGAGGGCTAAATGGATTTGATATGCCAAATTATTTCATCACCAACCCATTAGATAAAATCAAGACTTTGTGGAGGGTGGAGGGATGCATGGATTTGATATGCCAAGTTATTTCAAGAGCCCTATTGAGCCTAATAGGATGGAGGGTTGTATAGATTTGACTTGCTAGGCTATTTCAAGAATCCTAGTGAACCTTATTAGAATTCCTCGACTAGTAGAATTCCTTGACTACTAAAAAAACTATGACTAGTACAACAAAATCAAAACCAAAAACTGTTGTTCGGTTCTATTGATTTGGTTGTGGTGTACCAGTCAAAATTTCACTCAAATTTGTTGTTCAGTTCTTAAATCAAAAACTATTGTTTTGATTATGTTGATTTGGTCTTGTTGTACCGGTCAAAAATACACTCAAATTTGTTGTTCAACAAAATTTCTAGTGATCAACAAAATTTCTAGTGATCAACAAAATTTCTAGTGATTTGGACAACAATATTTTTTTAAATATTAATTTTTTTTGAATTGCAGTGTAGTAAAATTGTCACGTCACCATTGTCACGTCACCATCCAGTCAAACTACGTTGATTGTTGCATCAACAATGTTGGTGTTGAGGTTTGAACCCTAGACCGTGCATTTGCAAACCACATATTTCAACCATTACACCATGATTGAATTTGCATGTGCATGTATAAAAATAAATTTGCACTTATAGAATTAATTGTTTTTCTATGTATTGGTCCAAAAAAATTTGAAGTGCCTAAAACAACAAAAATCTATCAATGCCTTACAAAATTTTGTTGATTTAATCAAGTTGTGTGACCACAAGTATCGTGAACAACAAAAAATTCTTGATTTTTTGTTGTTTTGGTCATGGCTTTCTACTAGTGCTATAGAAATTTATTTTCCCTTTTCCTAGCCTTTGCGCAAAGAAAGGTCACTTTGACCCCATGTATACAACCAATATGTTGCTATCTTCATGGAAACTCATTGTTAGTCCTTGTAATGTTAACCCCTCAATGCCCAAGCTCCAACCATGCTTGAAAGCATCCTCCCTTTGCAAGTGTTGAAAATCCTCCTTTCAGTCAGTTATGAAGATCTCAACCGTACAATATTGTAGTGTGTATGTTGTAGATGTTCTGGACCAAATTTGTGGTCATTTGACCATATAGATTGAAAGATTATAATGTTTTAGTGTTGAAAAAAGGTGCTGAAATCTTCTCAAAAACACATTTGGAGGTGAGATTTGATTTCTAAATAGACTCAAATGAAAAAACTTTAAACTACAAAATGATTCAAAACCAGAATATAAACACTTTGATGAAAAAAAATATCATAAATGCATCACGTTACGAAGAACATAGAATATAGGGAGTATATTAAACATTTACAACTCAAGCTTCCTATATCACAAATGGACAGCTAATTTACTTTGAGAGTTCACTTGCACGAGTCACCAGATGGCCTCAACCCCTGCTTTTGAGTTCGGCTAATCGGCGGCTTAAGTCATCTTCCGACACAGTAGACTCCGCATCACTCATTGGCTTGTGAGAAGCCGCTTGCGGCAGACCAACAGAAACCTCCAATCCATAGTCATCGGCCACTTGGTGCATGAGGGAGTTCACATCGTCTTCCGGCGTGGAAAGACTGGTGCTCCCCGCCATAGCCGACTCCACGAACTGGGACTGCACCTCCATGTTCACGAACGTCTTCTCGAACTGATCCATGGTTTGCGAGATCTTCTCCATGTTCCCCACTGCCAGTGCACTATCCAGCGCCTTCACAATCGACCCCATAGACTTCGTGATGGTCTGCATTTTGCTCTGCGTGCCTAGACGGGCCACGACGGCATCCAGACGCGAAGCGAGTCGAAGGTAATTCAGTTGCTCGTTGTGTTTCCGGATGGCGTTCTGGGCGTAGATTCGTGCCCCGTCCATGTTTCCCTTCTCGATGGCCTTTTTCACTTTCAGCTTCTCCGACTTCTCCTCGGACTCACATTTCTTCGCTTGGCGGACTAACGTCTTCGCTGTGAACTTCAGCTGGAAAATCTGGTTCAAAAGCTTCTCCTGGCTGCCCCCCATCGCGGCTCCGTCCTCCCCGACCTGCTTCAAGGACAGAACGGCAGCACAAACGTSCACAAGAGGATCAAACGCTCCAACTCTCGTCCACAGCACACGAATCCACCGCACGAGCCAATCCGTCCACTCTAACAAWCCCCCGTAAATCCGACTTCCAACAACCCTAGTTTTGCCACCCCCCTCACAAYCCTTTCGCGAGCACATCCGCTACCTCTAAACCCTAAAGTACTGACATCTCATGGCCATAAAATCACCCATTTGATCGGGAAGATCACAGAATTCAAACGCGGACAAATTTTATTCATCACCAGAATCAGTGAAGAACCTCGCATGTACTCATCAAACATTAACTAAAATTGAACAACGCCATCTGAACGACTCTGAACCGCCTCAAAAAAGGAAACATGAGTCCCAATTTCAGCCTCTTGATCTATTACATCCAAGAACACGCAAAAACAGGCCGCAATCGTAAAGTTCACCTTACCGCAACCACGCGAACAGACCGACGATCGCCACTCACMAAGCTCCGACAATGCTAAATTAGGCTAAATTCGAGAAAGAAACATCACCAAGAAAATAGGCAAACTAAGTCAAAATGCAAAATGTGGAGTGTTCTTGACGATGACAGGAAGGGCTTGGTGAGATAAAGAGAGGGATTGGTAAGGTGAGGAAGGGATCTGGCTATGGCGATGGGGGAAGAATTTGTTCTGCAACGGGCCATAACGGGAAGAGGTAACGGGAAGCCAGAGAGTGAGCGGGTGAGAGCCCTAATCGATGAAACATGATCGATGAAGTCTGTTTGGTGTCTGTTCGTCAGTTCGTCTGTTCGCAGGTTTGGGGGAACGTCGTCATGTTGTGAAGGACGGTAGGTCATGGGATTATTGTTTGACAACAACCGATTTTTCCCTTGTGGGATGTCATCGTCAAGGACGGTAAGGTCATGGGACTTTAAAAACTATTAGTAAGGTAATAACTACATTTAAAAATGATCAAATACACACTTCAATGTAGTTTCCATTATTATATTGAAAAACATTATGATGGGTCTTACTGGTAGTCAAAAGGAGATTTCTAGATTCTCTAAAAATGCATTTTTGGGACACTCAATTAATTAACTACAAATTTTCAAACAGGTGCAAAATAGGCATTTCTAAAACTTATCATAGACTCTCATGAATTGTGAGATTCAAGGTGTAACCTTAAACAAACAAAGAAAATATATTCTTCAATATAATTGTAAATTTAATTTTTTTCATGTAAGGATGTCGTGTCATAGAAGAAAAGAAGAAAAGAAATGATTAGTTCAATGCATCATCAATTTTTAACAACAATCAAATTTGGCCTTACATGAAAACATCATATTGTAGACAATAAATTATATTTTTGAATTTTTGTCAAAATAATTATTTTTTGAATTGAAGACAAATCTTGTTCATCTGACGGGTGTTTTAAAAAATTGGTTTGATTTTTAGTTTACTTCAAACATTATTCATAACCAAAATAAAACTACTTAGAACCTACAATAGGTATGATACAAAGACTAATGACTTTTTCTATGAAACTTACAGATAAAGAGAATTCTACTTTAGAATACAATATATTTAGAAAGATGTTCATGTTTTTATTACCAATTATAGGTGTAGTCACATACTTGATTCCTTGAAATCTATATTAAGTGGGTATCTATGAATTAAAGATGAAACTTTTTAATAAATGAGATGGGATGAAATTAGACTCAAATATCTACCCAATGATATCAAAAACACTTAAATTGAATAGTTTCTTTGTTGAAATATTATAACCTTAAACTTTGCACCAACAATAATATGGTCAATAYATTTTTGACAAATTAGAAAGCTGAGAAAGCTTACAACATTAGGAGAGGAAYGGGGCCTTGCAGAGGCTTTGACATTGATTGTATTGMTTRATAGCCTAACAACCTTGGMTTGGATGCCATGATGACTCTACTAAAATGAAGAATGTTGTACACATGCTGGTTGTGGACTCAATGAAAGACTGTCATTGAAATAGTGTAGGATTAAGTCACCATTCTACAACAATGAAGTACTAATTAAGCATTTAAATGTTCAACATAGTTTATGAGGCATGAAGTGGATGAGTAATTGCAAAAAGAAAACTCAAAGTTGCTATGATATTGGTATTGATATAATTATATTTTATTAGAATACGTTTAGTTGAATCGAGTACTTTGATTGTTCCCATTGACAGTCTTATAAGTTAAGTTGTTCTTGGAGCACTTCCAAAAAACTACTTTCATACATGTATCCATGCCAATTTAGCATTCACTGATTAATTTTTGTCCTACAAATTCTTTAGACAAGTATAAATTTATAAAAGAAATCTTTCAATTGTATACTCTATATGGATTCTAAATTGAAATTAGTCTTAAATTTGTTGTGAAAGGCACAAATTAGCCATAGAAATGTGGATGAAAAAACCAAGCCTAGATTTGAATTGAAAATTGATTATTCAAGCACAAAAATTGGTGCAAATTAGTGCCAAAGAGTTCTCCATGCAAGTGGAAGAATTGATTGGCCATATCATACAATATCCTCTATTAAAGGAAGTAATAGAGCAATGCAAAAATGAGGTAGATTTAGAAGGCATTGGAGTTGAAGAAAAAATAGTCAACCATAGGGCATGAAAAGATACAATATACATGAGTAGATTTCAAGAAAGATCATTTCAAGATGTGAAATCAAAGACAAAGAAGGAAAAAAACTCTTCTTTGAAAAATGCATTTGAGAGTTGTTAATAGAGGACCTAATTAAGAATTGGACTAAATATGCATTTGACCAAGGCAAACTGGTTGTGCTAGGTTTGGATTCATGAGGCAAGGTGCAACTAAGTTTCAAGCATGAAGGTGATAGAAGTCAATGGAGTTTAGGCAATTATAGCCATAATTCATAAGCTTGCAAAGATCCACAATTCCAAGGTGTGGACATCAAAATCTCATCCATCCAATTATAAAAGAGCTAAAAATGTTTTCACCCCTAATGACATTATTTACTTCCAATATCATAATTATTTGTACCATACATGCTATAATATATTCCAAGTGCCAAAGGTGTCCATCAATTTTTTGAAATTTCAAGGACTTATTAAGCCTTAATTAAAGGTTTCCATTCATCTATTCTTAACTCCTAAAGGACCATAAGGCCATGAGATGGTTTTTTCAACACATTTTTCTTCGCTCCTGGTCTTTTAGGGATTAAAAATTCATGAAATCAAAATGTCCTCGTATAGCCAAAATTCTCAAATATGTTTATGTCATCTTTCAAAGGCATGAGTCTTCTAGATTCTTATATTGTTCATACCATTAGCTCAAGGTACAATTTTTCCAAGCACTTTATCATTTTCTTTCATCTTCCTCTCTATTTGGCTACAGGGCGATTTGCTAAATGTCACATCAACAAAATAGAATATTTGGTTCATGGAAGGTCAACCTGAAGAATCTTTCATGAAATTTTGGACATGTAAGTACTTGAGTAGGTCAACAACTCACGGTAGTCATCTTTGCAAAGCAAAGACATAAAGGGGATTTTGCTCATGTGTTGTTCACTATTATTCTCTCTATATGGACAATGTCTCATGGCTTTATAGGAACCAACCTTTGGAATTTCAATCAAGCAATCTCCCTTGCACATTGAATMAAAAAGTTTGAATTGTATTGCATCAATATAGCATATGTGATCTTTGTATAAGGTAGAACCACCTATAACTAACCAAATAAGGAATTTGGATGAATCTAAAGCAATGGAATGCTAGGTAAATATTCTAAGAGGTGTGCTGATAAAAATGATGAGGATTGCAAAAACTTTGGTAATTTTATCGCATGAATTGAATTTACTATGAATTTTGAAAGGCAAAAAGTGCTCCGGACCCATAGCCGATCTCTAGACTCTTCTAATTCCAATCATT
Source organism: Pleurozium schreberi (assembly GCA_006891605.1). Lineage (NCBI taxonomy): Eukaryota > Viridiplantae > Streptophyta > Bryopsida > Hypnales > Hylocomiaceae > Pleurozium > Pleurozium schreberi. The sequence goes on from VACF01002050.1 coordinate 95,079, forward strand.
CAAAAAACTACTTTTCCACTCACTGCTTCCTACTTTTTTTTGCACTACTTTGGAACATGTATCACTGTTAGTCCCAACTTTGAAAAGATGAAAAAAACCCATTCTAGCCTTGGTTGGAAATAAGTCAATCTATGGTTGGCTATGGGGCACTGGTTGGTAATGGATGGTTTTGCCTTAAGTGTAGTTACCATGAGATGCCCAATCAAAGAACCATTGATTAGGAAATTGACAATTTGGATTATTGCTATGCCCATAACCATTGATTTCAAGCCTCATTGTCAATTACTTTGTTTACTGCTCCGGAGTACTATTTTGCAACTAGATATGAATGAAAAGTTTTATATTTATTTTTCAAATATGAAATCATATGTCTTCAACAAGTTACAAAATTTTCATTCTTTTGAATTTTTTTGAAATCAGTGTGAACTTTTTCAAGGAAAAAATGAAGGAAAATCAAGTAAAATACAAAATATAGTCAAAAAATCTAAAACTTCATCATAGATGTATATTGTAGTTTATAACATCATGATATGAATAAAAGTTACCATGTTATTCTAAAATTTGAAAATGAATAAGCCATGGATATAGGCCCAAAGTTTAGATTGCCTTAAATATTGAGATTCACGAATTTCTCAGAATTTTCATTAGGAGTACAAGTTTCACTTGATAAACTTGATTTTGTTGATTGGGTTCAAATTCAAAAAATATCATTTTTGTTGTTAAAATTCACATCAAGAGTAAAAAAACAGGAAATGGCCAAAATACATTGCAAGGGCTTTAGTGGAACCTTGAAATGACATTGACGGCACAAAAAGTCCGATGGATGACTTTCTTTGTTATTGTAGAAACAAAAATTGTACTTGATAGTCAAAAAACAAATCATATTTCACCTATCACTAAAGCATCGGCCTTCTAAGATTGAACATTTTTATGAAATCATCCTTCTTTGACACATAGTGTTTGCAATATCCTTTCAAGAATTAACAACAATATATTTGAATGACTCTAAAAGACAATCCCCAACATTCATTGGTGAATAATGTATAGGGCAATGCCTGAAGAGAGGTCTAGGGGATTGCAGGAAAAAAATGCGTCGACAAAGAAGGCGGAGCCTAATGAGGAGGCGCATTTCTTCCCGCAATCCCCTCCCCCTCAAAGACATTGGCTGACATAAACTATTGCCATGAAATAATAGAATAGAATGAACAAATAGGATGAAAATTGGATATTGGATGAAAAGATTGTAAGGCCCGGTTATGCGGACAAAATCGCGTATTTGGACATTATGACATCATTGCAAACCAAAAATCACCCTCAAAAAAAATAGGCAATTTATCGGGAGAGTAGTTTACATATCTACTTTCCATTGCACAGCAAAAATCGCCCTCAAAGTGAATAGGCAATTTATTGGGAGAGTGGTTTACATATCTACTTTCCATTGCACATAAATACCCAGTAGTTTCAAACAAACAACCTTAAACCTAAGTAAAGGATAAAACTAGCGACAATGAAATTGATAATTTGGAAATCATTGGTTTTAAAAAAAAAATCCAAAAGCACTTATTGGAGGTTAAGCTACTGATTGAAGATCTCTCTTTTCCTCCTCTAATTCCGAAAATGGATAGTTGCACCTCTATCCTACGTAGGAGAATTCCTTGTCATTCATCGAATGCTAAATGTCCTTGGTGTTGTCTATAGATTAACCCTTAAACGTCGAGGAGGACGTTTTGTGTCCAGTGCATGACAAAAAATCTTTTCTTGTAGAAACAAAGTGCAACTATTCATCCTCATAATTTTGTGTGAAAAGGGGGAAAATTTGCTATAATAGTTTGACTTTCAATGAGTGTTTTTGGATTTTTTTAAACCAAGAGTTTCCACGATATCAAAATGGTGATTTTCACGATCACCAATGCATCTTTTAACCCACAAACAATGCCATGGACTTTTGGTGTCTTGATGAATGAAAATGAACTCTCCTATATAGGACAAAAATGAAAATATTCATCCTCAGAATTAGGGGTAGAAAGGGGAGATTTTCTACAATAGTATGACTTCCAATGAGTGCTTTTGGATTTTTCTTCAAACTAGTGAATCCCACGTCATCAAAATAGATGATCCTCATGGTCACCAATCCATCTTTTAAGGGTTAAGGATTAATATAGTTGGAGTACTTTTTTATTTGGTTTTTGGACCAATGGTGTGTAGTCTTTCTTTCAAGAAGGTTTAGAGTTTCCTGACTCTTTCATTTGGGGGGCTTGAATTGAAGAAGGTCAATTTTGAATCTGCAATTTTTGAGAGATATAATTTTCGTACGCAAATTTTGCATATGCTAGCTTTGCAAAGTGGTTTTGGAAACATTGTGGCAACAAAGTGTAAGGCTCTGACTGCAAATACAAATTCAGAAGTTGCAAATTTTATCATATGTAACAAATTAAAAAAATCCATTGTTTTCTCCAAAGGCAAAAAAAGGGGCAATAAGGGGTCAACTTGCCCTGGTCCTATGATTACAATTTAGCATTTTTCAACACATTTACACTTTCTATCTTTCTTTTTCTATAAGCTTGAAGCCGCCCATTTATTTATTTATTTATTTTTTGTTTAGGAAATTTGGCATTGAATTGCCTAAAAAACAACATTGCGTAAGGTAGGAGGTTTAAAAAGTGAGCAGGCTCTAAAATGGAGCACCTTCTCAAATGTATACAATTTGTACATGTTTCTTTTTCATAGTCTTTAGCAATGTACAACTCATGTACATTTTAGGAGGTGCTCCATTTTAGAGCCTAATACCACTTCAACTTCAAAATTTTATAACTACTTCCAAAAAACTCCAAAAAACATGAAACGCCTTGTGTAAGATGTCAATTCCACTTGCGTTGTAAGGAAAATTTAATGAAAAACATTTCAAGATGTTTTATCTCCCCAATATCTCTTACATGATCCATTAAGGTAGTCTGCTCTTAAAGCGCCCATGCCCTAGAAGCGATCATGATACAAAGGTACATTTTGCTTTCTTTAGTGTACCACAATTGTACATTTCAAGAGGTGGTCGCTTTTAGTGACCACTGCATTACAACTTCAAAAATTTGTAACTAATTCCCTGAAAATCCGAAAAATATGAAACGACTTGGGTTAGATGTTGATTCCTTTTTTCTTCCTGGGAAAATTTGCTGAAAATTGTTTCAAGGAGTTTTGCTTCCCTGAAAACGCAATGAGCTCTCAAATGGTCGCTTTAAGAGCAATGTGCCTTGTAGGAACTCTTCACACTATGGCCGAAGGTCAAGAGGCCGTCAATTTCCACCAATCAGGTTACAAGAAACCTATAATTCAGCAACCTCATTGGTGGAAACCGACGGACTCTCGAACTTTGGCCTTAGTGTGAAGTGAACTTTGGCCTTGGTTGTTTCCTGTTTTCAGATCCATGTCATAAACTCAGAGAGCGTGGTAGTTCCGTCGGTGACTCGATCAGTGCAGACTGCAGAGGCTCCCCCCGCCCCCCCCCACAGTGACTCAACTCAAGCCTGTACTCGACAGCCGTACTACAGTAAGTTACTGACCAACTTAAAGCATTGATCGACGCTTCCTTTTGCGTTTGGGATCTGACCGAAGCATATCCCCAATTCCCCATGTTGGGAATTCAATAATAAAATCATCTAAAATAATGGGCAACAATCCAATCAATTGGTCATGTCACAATTGCAAGACGGACTTCACGTACTGACTACCAACTGACACAGTCGGTTGAAATTGGCCACTTCAATTCGGCAGCTAGTGACGAAGTTAGTGAGTTCCCGGTTCCCAGTTCCCAGTTCCCACTCAAGACTCGCACTGGCGGAGTCGTTACCGCTGCAATCTCAGGAACCCGAAAAATCTAAAACTTTCTGTAGATTTCGTAAATCAGGTCGAATTCGAAGATATTCGTCCCTATGCCACGTCGCTCACCTGCTGGTTACTATTTGGTTCAGGTAGTAACCTGAGCTTGGGGGTTTAGGGTAGGGAATCTATGTGTTATATAGATTTGTCAATTCTTTGCGGTAGAGAAGATTTTTCCAATTTAGGTGATGTGTCTGAGGGGTAGATGATAGAGTGATTGCAAAGCTTGGTGGTGCTCGGTGGCTATGGCTGTGGAGGACAAAAGCAAGTGAGGGTTGTTGTGTCGATCTGGTTTGTGGCATGGCGTGGTGCTTCGGAAATCTGTGTCGTTGAGTGTGGTTTCGGGTGGTAGTGCGTTGCGAACGGGGGAATTTTACGGAGAGAATGTGAATCTTGTCGAACGAGTGATTGGAAGCTATATTTCGTCTTGTCCTTACCACTAAGTGCATTAGCGGTTCATCTTATTAGGTTACTGCATAGTTCCTTACGAAACCACTTTTCTTCACGTGTGCGATATGTTTTAGTTTCACCATCATTCTCAATTAATATACTAAGAGCGGGAATAATTTGACACCCTTCTTTTAGGGCCATGACGAACCCTGCTATGTACAAGGTTGACGAGCTTATATTTCTTGAAACTTTGTGACACTTGGAAAGATTAATTTACTTGAATTCGATAGTTTCTGTCATTACAGTACTAATTCCGGATTTTGACCGTGCTTTGTGCAGACTGATATTGTTGTGCTGAACTGTGATGTATGCTGCAGTTTTCCTTTGACTGCAATGCTTGGTATGCTTACTGATCTCAAATCTACCTTTGATTTTGATCAATCTTTTGGCAGTCCAGATTTTATTCCAGTGGGCCCTCTCTGATTGTCTGCTTTGATAGTTAGCATTAGCTCTTGTTATGTTCTGACGCATTTACTTTAAAGTAAATGTTTGTGGATATATTCGAGTCGTGTCTGTTCCCAAGCGGGAAGCTTTCCATCTTTCCAGCATTTACTGACCTGCTATTTCTTGTGCTGAGAACTGCTGCGTTATGGGTACTTCTCAGTTTCTTGAGAGGGGCTTTCGTCACCCTTCTGTTTGAATGTCTGTCTGCTCTTATATGAACAATCTGTGAGCAATCTTTTGGAAATTGGACGATGTGGCTTATTCATTGTTGTGAGCCTCATATGTGTCTGCAGCGGATCACAGAAAGCATGGGGGTATAGGCACGCTGTTAGTCAAAAGGGTAATAATTTTGTCGCCTGTCATCCTCACATGTGCTTCATATTTCTGTCTAGACTTCAACATTTGAGGTTCTGCTCAGTGTTCAGATTTTTCTGGCTTTCAGTTGCACGTTTTCGACGTRGTTAAAAAAAGYGGTGAAATTTTATCGACTTTTTTTGAGGACATTCGTGGATTGCAGGTRTCTAAAGAAGTTGCAAGTGAATTTGGTGAATTGGTGGCAGATTCCCAAACAGGCGAGCTACTTCACTATGCAGAGAAGCCAGAGACCTTTGTAAGCCTTTGAACCTTCATCCGATCCTTGGGATACATTTGTGCTTACTTATCTGGATCCCTTGATTGTTAAAATCTCTCTCAACAACCTTGCTTTATTATCTTTCGCAAAGTCTCCATTTTTAATATTTTAAACTGTATTGTAAATTGAAACATCTAGGTCCCGAATGGAGTAGTTCAGGAATAGGATAGTTCAGGAAATAAGGAGGCTTGACATAACTTCGCATGATTTTCTTGACATTGTGGTAGTTTTGCAGGTGAGTGACTTCATCAATTGTGGAGTCTATATTTTCACACCAGAAATTTTCCAAGCCATCAAGGATGTYTCTTCCAGCAAACATGAAAGATGTGAGCTCCTTGACTTCTTTCTGTATCCAATTCGTTTCTCCTCACCTCATGCGTTTAATCGTTCCTTACTTGTATCTGAGTGTTATCAATGATGTTTCGGTTCTCAAGGAGATTCTAGATATGATGCGCATTTGATCGAACTTAATGTCTCCTAACAGACATTGAGATTGAACTTGATCTTATTTTTTGTACCCAGCTCTAACCTGGTCAGCATGTTTGAAGGCTTTCTGTGTGAAAACTTTCTTGCTGTACATATTTATTGTCAGTATCCATGTGTTTGAAAATGTCCTTGAAATGTGTCCTGTTTTAAAAATGAATTAAATTTGATATTATGCTTGCAGCCAGTTTACGCCGCATGTCAAGCTTTGAAGCCCTTCACATTGCAACTAACAGCAGGTAATATCGAAGTTTCTTTGGGTGATTGGATGAAAATTMTTGTGCTCTGTTAGTTGGTACGAGCTGAAATCAGACTATTTCCCTTGACATGAAAATTATAGCTATAACTAGGAAAGTACTTTGCTGGGGCTTACCTAGTGGTCTTCATACTAATAAAAATTGTGCTGACTCGTGTTCTGGAAGAACTCTCATGACATCGAATGGTGCGAATGTCTCAGGGCAATGCAGGCTGATTTTGTGAGGCTTGATCAGGATATTCTCACTCCACTTGCTGGCAAAAAGAAGCTCTACACTTTTGAGACGAATGATTTCTGGGAGCAAATTAAAACACCAGGGTGAGTTTGTCGTCTTTTGATTCGTTGTTGTAGTTCTGAGAACGTAATGGGGCTCAGATATTGATGAGAGGAACTCTTTGCAGAATGTCTCTCCGGTGCTCGTCACTCTACTTAGCACAGTACAGGGTCACGATGCCTGAGCTTTTGGCTTCTGGAGATGGTAAAAGGTCGCCTACAATAGTTGGAGATGTTTTTATTCATAGGTCTGCCAAAGTTCATCCAACTGCCAAGGTAAAGTCTCTCTTGTACTTACCCTCTTGGCATTGTCTTTGTGTCAATTTGTACTTCAAACAGGCTACAAGTTATTCATATAACAGTTACTTGTATCCTTTGACTGATTTTGTTTTCCGCTGTTAGTCGATGCCCGTACTGTATTTCAATCCATGCTGAAGGTTGGTYGGTTCTCTCGTGTCYATCTCCTGTCTTTATTATATGTCTTCTCATCGATTTTGAAATCGCTTCCATGGATGGGGGAGCAGCTAGGGCCTAATGTCTCAATATCAGCCAATGCTCGTATTGGCCCTGGTGCTCGGCTTATAGGGTGTATTATCCTTGATAATGTTGAAATCAAGGTTTGTAGTTTTCTGCCTTGAAACTCTTTCTCGTTTTATTGAAGTTTTGTGTAAGAACTGATAAGTGATCGTATGTTCTCAAAATGAGATAATGTTGGTGGATTGTTTATCGGAGGTCATATTCTTGTAGTTCCATTTCTTGTAATGAAGGTCTAATTTGATTGTGACTGATGCGACTATGTGATGGTTATTTAATGGTCATGTGAGGTTTCCTGACTTGTTTTATGTGCATGTTCTCTCGCTCGTTGCATATCTCTTTGCCTCCTGACCGGATTTGTGAGAAATTTTCCAGGAAAATGCTGTTGTTATGCACTCAATAGTTGGCTGGAAGTCTTCACTGGGAAGATGGGCTCGAGTTCAGGCAAGCTTTAATTCTATCTTACAAAGTTTCATCATGATATTACGAGTTTTCAATATACCTTTTCTACTAAGAACATAAGTCGACTTGGAGGAATTCGACACTAACATGTTTGATCATTCCATTGTTCGATGCAGGGAGGAGGTGATTACAATGCCAAGTTGGGCATCACCATCCTTGGTTAGTTGTTCTTCTCCACTCTCAAAGCAAAACTGTCTCTCAAAATTTTGTTAAGTAATGCATACGGATTTTGCTTTCTCTAGTAGCAGAGCAAGCTAAACTAGCCTCGTCCCTAGTTTCTAACTTATATCTTCTTCTTTTTAATTTTTTTGCAGGAGAGGATGTTGTAGTTGAGGATGAGGTGGTGGTGGTTAATTGCATAGTCCTACCTCATAAGACACTCAACGTCAGCGTTCAAGATGAGATCATCTTGTAACTGCTAGGTGGGTGTGGGATGCCAACAGRCTAGTAGCATGGCGTAGTTTCTTCAGTTATTCACATCGAGTTTTCTTTTATGATTCTTTTTTATCCTGACAGGCACTCTGTTTAGTTATTTGATTGCTAGACCACAGGTTCTGCTGTGGCGACGGGAAGTGGAAAGTAGGTCAGAAGTTTCTTACAAGTATTTGTAGGTTGARATAGAAAACATATGTTGTAAGCTATATAATCATGTTTTACATGAATCATTCATGTAGTCTTTTAGCTATAAGGCCATCATGTTCCATGCATCAATTGGCCCCATGGAAGCAGARTAACCTGTTAGGTTGAGGGAGAACGGTGCAGAYGCATGATGTTCCAGTGCACCACCACTGCACCTTTTAATGGCARAATTCTGTTTTGTGGCTCAAGGGAAGTTCCACATTGCACATTCAACTTCTTCTTTTTGTGTCTGCATTAAAAAGAAACATGTATTTTAGAAATTTTTCATATTGTCAATGTGAGAACAAAAGTACAATTTGTATTTTTAGTACTTAAGATTTGATATGATATGCACTTAAAAAATTGGTCAAGGACACATTTTGTCCTCTGGGTCATTTAGGGGTTAAGGAAGTTTAGTGGCAATATTAAGGTCTACAGATTTGATTTATATTTGGGTTTCAATTCCAACAAAAAAATTGTATTTAGATAGCTTTCATGTACGTGTAGTTGTGGCGCAAATAAGTTAGAGGATGGTGAACATTCGACTACCTAGAATGGCCAAACAATAACATTGTCCATTGCTTTGGGCTTTTGGATGGGATTTGATTTATATTTGAGTTTCAATTCCAACAAAATTTTGTATTTGGATAGCTTTCATGTACGTGTAGTTGTGGCACAAATAAGTTAGAGGATGGTGATCATTCCACTACATAGAATGGCCAAATAATAACATTGTCCATTGCTTTTGGCTTTTGGATGTGGTCACCATTTCCTGATGTATACATTGGTTTCAATGCTAATAAACAATTTATTTCTAATAAACGGTTTATTTCAATCACAGTAAGAGTACATTCTATTCCCCTGAAGTATCGTGGATGTGAAAATAAAAACAACTTGTCATGTGGAAGGTGTATAGTTCATTATTTTAAAATAACCATTTTCTCTCCATTTTGTATCCATTGGCGAAGGCAAGACCAACAAAACAAGTGTCCGCATTTGGTGAGGACGGAATTGGCAGGGTGTTCCATGCAAATGTTGCATTCAAACATGTCTTTTTCCTCCATGGCTTGGGCCCCAACCACCACATTTTCATCGTCCAAGCTCACACAAACCATGGGGTTGCTTTCCTCCATGGGTGCTAGTCTCACAATGGATCTAAAAGCAATGACACAATCCCACTTCTAGTACCAACTTGCAACCCGGTAGTAGCAATAATGGTCTCAAGCCCTTGTAGGCCTCTTCTTGTATGACTAATGAAAAAACTCTCTTCTACCCCACCTCAAATCTCACTAGAATTACCTCAAGCCTACAATAAGGATTTACACCCCTTGGTCACACACTCACACTCATCTCACGCCCTTGTGGTAGGACTCCCTATCTCAATGTGGAAGCAAGTAATTGTATCCCAAGATGTTGCCAATGGCCCTATTTATTGTTTGAGAAGGGTGATGCCTCGTTATGAGGATGCATAATGGCCAATCACATTCCCTAATTATGACTGATGCCTCGAGGGCTAAACACAAACATCAAAGCCTCGTTGTTGTGGAGGTCAAGAATTGAATACAATACACTAATTATTGTGCATTGGGACGTCTCATCATTGAGTTCATTTCTCAAACTCTTACATTAGGAGAAATATGAGCCCTCCAAAGGGTTCCAACTTGCGAGTTCAAAAAAGCCGCAGCGCTATTATGGAATTTTTATGTTTTTATTTTTATGTTTTATTTTTAAAATTTGGCATGGCACTACTAGCGCCACATTAGATTCTCAATATATGATTTTTTTTTTTTTTTTTTTTTTTTTACAAAAAAATAATTAATAAATTAATAAAAATTAAAAAAAAGAATTGTAATGTCACATGACCCTGTGGCTCATTTGTTTTGATAGCTTTTTGGAGGACTCATATCTCTTCTAATGACTTCTAAAGTGGAGGTTAGCCAATTGGAAAGAATTCTTAAATTCAAGGAAACATGTAGCTCTCATAAACATGTACCTCATTAAATCAAGAATGAATGTAGAGTTCAGAGATTTGCAAATTTGTAAACTAAGTATTGTAGAATTTGCAAACCTTAAAACCAACAAACTTCTTGTTTTGTTATTTTTTWATTCAAAACTCAAATGCTCCCTCTTATGCCGCCTTCTAGTCCTATTCCACCTTTACAAGCCACAAGCACCTTCAAAATAAATAAGCTTGGAAATATGGAGCACATATGGANAATTTTCCAAAAAAAAATATTTAAAAAATCATATAATATCTAATTTGATGTCTTTTAAGTATGAAAAAATGAAATGAAATTTGATACATATATCACTATGTCTGAAGAGTATTAAATTTTTTTAAATATGTATTTTAATGTAAATATCTAATGAAGTTTGACTAAGCTTGGACACGATGTGTCCTTTAAGGGTTAATTGAAGAGAAACATGGACAACAAGATAGTCCAAGCAATCCTTAGAACAAGAGGAATTTAGTCACCTATTATAGGCACTAGCCAATCTAGACAAATCAACAAGTATAGGCTCACTAGGATTCTCTTGAAGGCATATCATAGTTCAGAGAAGGGCAAATTGTTGCTCACCAAGAAAATGTGTTGGAGGCACAACAAAGGATCCTACAAGAGGTAGATGCGTCAAATTCGTAGTGCATCCTAGGAAGATGTTGCATCCTACTAGTTGCAAATTGTGGCATTTTTGAACACCGGTCACTCCAAAATCTAAGCCCCACACTTCAACCTCTAGTGTCTTTTGATTTTGACTTACGCCAAGTCACTTTAGATTTCAATACACCTTGGAGTAAGGGCCAAGTGGGCAAGACGAGTGAGCAATGTTGTGTTTCAGAAGAGCTCCCATTTTTCCTCCTAAAAATTGCCTAATTTCATGCCCATAAACCCACACATGGTTCGTCACTCCTACACCTCGGAAGTGTGATTTGGCAAGTCAATAGGCCATTTGAAATGTGTGTTGGTGGGGTCGTGGAAACAAGAAGGGCTCGTTCCCAAAAAAAAAGCCACACGCCATAAAGCCCCTAGAGTGCTTGTTTTTACACTCACTAGTTGAGATGCTCTGATGTTGATGAAAGGTGGATTCAATCAATAAACATTGGATTGGCTAAGGTACGCATCGTCAAAGCGCCACAAATTGGTACTGTGCCTATTTACTATTATAAAGCCGGTCAAATTTTCATATTGACTTGTTGGCAAGTGAAAGGGAGTTCCAATGCACCAAAGAATGCAATATTTGGATACAATATGCAAAAGTTATGAAGGATCAAAGTTTGATTCTAAAAGCGTTTCTTCCACATAGGTATATAATTGAATTTGGAGATGTAAAGAGTGTGAAGATGGCGCTTTTAGTTTAGTTGCGCTTTTGGGATACCTACCTTAATAAGTTGCAAGAAGTACTTGTTCTTTTGCGTCACATGTTAGTTTTATATCCCATCGTCCATTTTGTACATAACTTTTAGAAATAATTTTTTTATAGATTTGAATTTTTAGAGACATATTATTTGCAATACTCCACAACTAACCCATCTTTTATTTCGTTTTTAAAAAAAATTATCCAAGACGTCAGGGTACTCATTGAAATAGGCCATTTTCAAACAGAAATGGCAGGTGTTTCTTGGAATGATCCAATTGCATGGTGGACAAAGCTTGAAAGGGTTGGGCAGTGAAAATGCCGAAACCACGTGGAGCATTGATAAGTTATTTGTTCTCTCCAATCAAAAAATTGATAACCACCCACTAAATCCAAAATCATCCATACTAGAAATAGAGTGGTCAAAATAAAACCTATTGATGTTTGACAACTTTGTAGCACAATTAGAAACTCGAGTACTAACCAAGAAAATGATGTTGGAGGAAGGTAGGTGGAAATTCATCCTAAGGAATAAGGAATCATGAAATCAAAAGAAGTTGAAAAAAATAGTAGAAGAAGGCAAAGGTACCAAAGAAGGCACAAGAGCAAGTGCATAAGCAATTTTGAAGCATTTTTGGTGAGAACATAGTCAAGGAACTTTAGGGGTTAAAAGGGGGAGGAATGGAAGGCTTAGATTATGTTACCTTATTGAGAACGAGCTGCCGTCCCCTAAGTGGCCTTAACGGAATCCATACTACTAGTATGCAAACCTCACTGCAACAGGGAGGGCTACTCTACACCACATGTGTTACAGAGGGTACATATAATGCCAATACATTGATACCATTCATCTCTTAAAGGAGAGGCACCCAATGGCGTCCATGTACCTAATACTGTCCCTTTTTAGGTCAGGCATTCATTCTAAAACACAAATGTAGAGGTATTGTAGACCGCTCATTATTTTAGGTCAAAGAAATAAGCCATGTACCGCCTACCTACATTTATAGTCTGAAATGATTATGTCTTGCAGATTTGGACAACATTGAGTACAAGGACGCCATTGGGTGCCTTTCCCTTATATACACGAGGACTCAGTATAATAACTTCAGTTCCACAACATGACATGATTGTGCTAAAGCTTGCAACTTGCAACTGCAGCTGATGCGGAATGGAAGGCTGCAGTGGKCTCTCCATTGCAAGTGGCCCATTTGCAGCATGGAGCTCCATCGTCAACACGGAACGTTTCCCAACTTTCTGCCCATGATTGAATATCCGGTTTACTGACGGGCTACTGTAAGCTTGTTCTCATTACCCAGGGCACTCACACTGGTCAATAGTCTGGGCTACACTAAATTGGGTTGCCCGTACAATTACGTTGCCCTACTGGATCCCAAGAAAGTTACTCAACAAGCCATCAAAGCCAACCTAAAATATTTCTACACATACTTCCATTTTTGTATACATGGAGGTGAACTAAGGTAGGAGGTCCATGAATGGCCCATCTAAGGCTGAGGCTAAATTTTGGCATGGTGTAACTGCTTGGAATAATTTTTAGTAAATTTTCCTTGAAAGATAAGTGGAATTGGCATCTAACCCAAGTTGTTTTATATTTTTTGAAGCTTTGTGGAATTAGTTATGAATTTTGGAAGTTGCAGAAAAGTACATTTCAATGGGGCATTAAAATGGACCACCTCCTCAAATGTAGACGGCTCGTACATTGGAAAGTGAAAAATGTACCTCTAGAGCCTGTTCCATTTTAGAACGGGCTCCATTTCAGGACCTCTTACCTTACACAAGTAACTAATTCAAAATTTGAGTGCATTGACTGCATTTTTGTCCAATAACAGTAAATAGTGTGGAATGTCGAGAAATTAGAGAGGGGCAACCTAATTTTACTATTTAGTGTAGAACATAATACTATTAATAGTGCAAGGGTGGACTTTGCATGGGATCCTAGATGAATCTTTCTATGTGGGATACTAAGCGTATGGTGGATGACAGAGAATTCTCCTATATGGGATATAAGTGTCCATAACTTTTGATTGGAGGTTTGAAATCACAATTGTATTTTTGGAGATGAAACTCAACTCAATTTCCCAATTTTTGTTAGTTCAAAGTCTTTTTGAAAAAAGATATTCTACTATGCCTAAACGAGGTTTGAAATTACACTTCAAATATAATTTTTGCTTTAATTTGACTTAACTATGAGCAGTTGAGTTCTTACCAATTATAATGTACATATCCCACAATGTTTGTTTTACCTCCTACCACCCAGTAGTTATAAAAAGAGATCTCTTCTCACCTCTAAACAAAAATAATGAATGGCTTCCTACAAAAAATGAAGGAATTTTGATGTTAAAAACATTGGGCTCATGGACCTAAATTCCATTTTGATGATTTTGATGTTTGGTCTTAGAATTAGCAAAACAATATGGAGCGTACCATAAATATAAGTTACTGCCACTCTTCTTATTCCAATACTGAAGTTTGTATTGATGAGCTGTGGATGAATTTCGTGAAGCTTGTATTGATGAGCTATGGATGAATTTCGTGAAGCTTGTATTGATGAGATGTGGATGAATTTTGTGAAGCTTGTATTGATGAGCCGTGGATGAATTTCGTAAATGAGGACTGCGGAAAGGAAAAGGCACACTCTCTAAAGGCTACTAAATGTTATGGAGATAAATGTAAAAAATGTCCCCTAATTTGGGCCTCAAATTTTTCATTTTGAGACTTGTCAACACAAATTCAAGATCCGTGATTTTGAATTTTTAAACTTCCCAAATTTACCCCTTAATGAAGGACACTGAGGCTAAAAAGTGATTGGTGGATGACTTCATTGTATTAGATAAACACATTATGTGGGGTGCATTCAATGTAGGAGCAAGCTTACGAGCTTGCTACCATACAAACCTATCCTTTGCGCCACTCTTCCTAGAGTTAAGAGTGGATACTTAACATTCCCACGATGTTCTTGTGGCAAAAACGGCCTTCGTTGTACATTGTACATTTTAATTGTATCTTGAAAATGTTTGAATCAACTAGGATTACTCTTAATTTTGACTATAGAAACAAAGAATGCATTTGTTGGTTCAATAATCACAGTACTTTTCATGACAACCTTGGCCAATGGAGGTTGTGTCCATTAACCCCCAAATGCTCAAACTGCATTTTTTGGGCAACATAGCGATTTTAGGCAGCTCATTACGAATTTTTTTTATTTTTTATTTATTTTTTATTTTTTTATTTTTTTATTTTTATTTTTATTTATCATTTTTCTTTGAAATCTTCACAAAACATGTGCTTAAGGAGTAGCTATAAGGCGCGACAATTTTTATAAATTTTGACTACATAGTTAAAAAGTTATTGTATGATATGTTGTTTTCATTGCTTGAAGGGCAGCTCGGGCAACAAAAAAAACTTCTTCAAAAATTATTCTTTTTACAAATAAAAATTTGAAATTGGTTCTTTAGATTTTTATCTAAGTGGAAAG